>JAUKPT010001339.1:0-15606 GCA_032273505.1 Nanomia bijuga
GGATGGTAGAGGCGAGTGTCATTAAAAATGATGCAATAAAATGCACTCGACTCGGGCTCTTAGCGAGGGCACAATAATTATCATTAGGCAATGCCGACGGGTGAGGGATTTAATTACTTACAGCCGTCTAGATATATCGTTAAATGAGAAGGTATAAGATTTAAATTTTATTTTATTTTTTACAGAGCTTTCTTATTATCCTCTGAATGCGAACCCCGTTTTTCACAAAAAATGGCACAAATATAGGTTAAGTTGTTACCTCTGCCCTGCCAAAATGAGAAACCATAAGTTTCAATATTTCATAGTGTTTTATGTCACTTTAGATGGAATCGAAAGTTCTTCATATTTCCACGAATGTTCAACCATTTTTTTGGCGATTGTATAAAATTCCATTCCTTACTGATATAAACTCACTCTGGAAATATTAGATCGAGAAAATACCAGGAAGGTACTTTCCGTAAATTTATTTGCACGTTGGCATGGCCTGTAGTTAAGTACTCCATGATAAGCACGCATGCTTAGATATAGACACGAGTTCACAATTTTGCATGTCTATTTTGCATGTCTATTTTGTTTGTCAAGATTTAGTAGACCTCTGACAAGAAATAAAGTTCAATTTGATTTGAAAAATATTAAGAATAAATATTTTGATGATTATTTTTTAAAAAATGCAGATAACTCAAAAAATACATGAAAAGGGATTAAAAACATCATTAATATCAGCAAAAACAGAAGAAATCAAATAAACTCCTTAATCGTTAACAACAATCTTATCACTGATCCTAAAAGGATAACTAATACATTTAATTATACCAAGATCAAAAACTATTGTTTATGGTATCCACTCTATCACCGACCAATCTGCTAGAGCATGGAACCTTTTACAGGCCAAATGTCAAGCAGAAAATATCAACAACGTATCTCGAGGTCTCTGTAAAAAGAAATTAACAACGATTCTTCTTCAAAATTATAACCAATAAATGATTAAAATCCATTTCGTCATCATGTAGCTATATATCAGCATTTAGTTTAATGAAGCTGTTGTTAAACCTTACTTCATCCTGTTTTTATTTTCATATTGCCAAATTGCCATATTACTTTTATATCATAAATCTTTATGATCCTTGGAATCTGAATAAATGCATTCAAATCCTAAATCCATGTGATCTTTTCCAGCTGAATTAATGCATTTTTAAGCACAGAAGTTTTGCTTACTTAACATAAATGATATATGATATATATTCATATAACTTTTCAACTTAATATCTCACCCCATATATTTAAAATGTCTGTTCATTTTTCATATATCCGTATATATCTTTCATAAACAAGCTTCAATATTGTCTTTATAAATCTAACCTTGAAAATTTTTTTCAGCACAAGTATATTGCTTCTTGATTTGTCCGTTTGTGGTTGTTCTTTTTTTCCACAACCAACAACATAATTGAAGATTTTGTTTACCATTTTGATTTTCTGTCATGTTTATGCTTTGAAAGTAAAATTTATCCTCGCTCACACTTACTATAAATAATCAACTTAGAAGATCTCACATTTTTTCTCATTTAAGCAACACATATTTACACAGAGCAAAGTGTTTTTAAATAACGGAAGTACGGCGAGAGGTACTGTCGTTTTTCATGATAGGGAGGGGGGAGTTGAAACTGTTTTTAAACTATTATTATTTATCTTTTCTGTTAAAATAGGTTCTTAAAGAAATAATTTGTTCGAATCTTCTCAAAACATTTATTATAACATAAAGTATTTTCTCAACAAAACCATTATTCTCTATTTTTCTTTTCTATTGATTGATAAAAACAGAGTTAAACATTCCCTGAATTAGGAAAATTTTTAGTGTTATTAACAACAAAAAAAGTATCAAAAAATATTGAAAAAAGGCTTCAAAAAACACATTTATGTGGGAAGTGCATCTTATTTTGATACATAGTTTAATTTTTACTGGCGTTGATTCGTTGATATTTACCCACACATAGTATCTCTGTATAAGAAACATCCTACGACTTAGGTTCTTTCTGATGTGTTCTAATATTTCATTAGACGTGATAAATAAAATATCAAGGTAGACATATTCATTCTTAGTGGCTGCCTTAATTACTGACGTTCCAATTTTAATCGGATCAACATCATCATTCTTTATCAGATGCAGAAATACTGTTTTATCGATGTTAACACTTAAGAAATTACTTAGTGTAGACACTGTTCGAAAGCTTTCTTTACATAGGATCTATTTTCTGCAAGTAGGGCACTATCATCAGCCAGCTGTAGTAAATTGTACATGATAATAGATTCAGAATCATTCACACTTTTCCCCATACCTTGCACTTCAAAACTGAAAAACGATATTGACGTTCGTCGTTTTGCAAGAATGGTATCACCAATTCTGTTGCACAGTCGTGGAACGTATGATGTTGTTTTTTACATATTGGCAACAGTGTTAGTAAAATTCGCACCTGCTCCTTTTTCTTTAAGATGTTTGATAATGCTACCACGACTAACAAAATCCAAAGCTTTCTCATAGTCTAGAAAGCCTGCCTGTTCCATATTTGGTTCATACAATAGATTAAACCTATTGAATAATATCGTATCATACAGTGTGAGTAATAGTGATTAGCTGTACCCTGCAACTTTGGGTCCATTTTCATATGTCCTTTTTTCTTTTCGTCCATTCGTTTGTCGAAGATTTTTATTAAATAGCAATAAAAAATGTTTGTCCATACTGTCTAAGCCAATTCCCCTTCCATTATTTTGTATCACAATGTTTAATTCAATCAAAGTGAATTCATCATCAAGTATTGGTATATAAACATGATATTCCCTCAACGATTTTCTTACATCGGATATAGTCAGTTTGTTTTTTTTGCAGTCTTTTTGCTTGAAAAATGTCAGCGAGGTACTTAGAAATAACATTTTCATCAAAGTCTTTGTCACCTAGAGACTTTGAAAGTTTGTCTTTATAATCAATTATAGCCCAAAGTTGTTTTGGAATATCTTTAACTTGCACATTGTATTCTTCCTTTCCTTTAATCACCGCAAACATCCCACCAGCAATATCTTTCATAAATTTCAACTCAATGACTCGTGTTGTACAGAGTTCTAATGATAATGGGCAATGGTCAGATGTTAAGTTTCGGAATAATTTCAACATGATTTGTAATGCACCAGTCGTTCTGTGATTTTACAGTACCTCTAAAGAATGTATAGTTAGAATCAAACGTTTTCTGTCCTTGTATTAAATCATTAACTATGCATAAACTATTATCCTTGCTAAGATCAAATAACTTCATACCATACTGATTGATAACAGGATCTGGATTAGAAAGATATGGAGTAAAAATATTGTTAGACATTCCATATCTCAAATTAAGATCACCAATAACATATATATTGTATGAGCTGAAGTTTTTCAAAATAAAATTCAACTGCGTAAATATTTGTGGGTTTTTGTATATAGAATTACTCAGCGTAATATATGGTGCAATGAACAATGATTTAGTTCCTGCAATGGTGGGGATTTATTTTCATTTTCAAACTTCGTTTTTACACCATTAACGTTCCAGCATAAGTGTATATTTTAGTTTAAAATCTTTAAAACACAGCGAATTTGCCCCAAGGCAAAAAACAGGTTCTGGTCAACCACCACGTCATCAACTAAAAGCTTCCCCTCAATGGATATATCCTTATCTTTGTTAGATGCAAGCCCCTTCAACATTTTATTTATCTTCACATAAATGTTGCACCAAGACTCCACTGCGTCCTTCAATTCTTTCGTTTTTTTAAAAACGGCATTACGTCTTTCTTTATTTGGCATTGTTATCTTGATTTTTCTCAATGATTGAGATTGAAATTGGCAAAATTAGCGAAATTGGTGAAATTTAAGCTGAAGCATTTTTTGGAACTTTACGCAGGTATAACACTTTACCATCACGTCGAAACATAGTTAACCATACCTTTTTTCATCTACTTTTCATGTGAATCCATCTTTAAAACTGCACTATTTTCTAAGGTGTCCTTTTTATACAGTTTGGCTTTGAAAGTGGTTATTCAACAATTCATGCGTTAATCGATTTAACTGAAAGTATAAGGAAAGCTATTGATGATAACTTCTACGGAGCTGGTATTTTTTAGATTTTCAAACAGCGTTTGACACTGTTCAGCATTACCCATAATGGTATCAGAGGGGTAGCAAATGACTGGTTTAAGTCTTACCTTTTTAACTGAAATCAATTTGTCAGTCTGTAAACTAAAATCTCTGTTTTGCTGGAATTTTGAGATATTTTGTTTGCTTTTAGCTATTTATAAAGTATCTTTAAATCTATATTGAGTTGTTTATTAATGTTTGTTAATGTTTATTAGTGATGTATTTGTTAGCAAGAGATTTGCGTCATCTGCAAAATGTCTTCTTGTTGAAAATTTGATGGAACTATGTAAGTCATTAATATAAATGTAAACAGCAAAGGTCCTTGGACTGACGCTTGGGGTACTCCAGAGTTTTGTTGGTCAATACTGACAAATTGATTTCAGTTATCTTGAAAATAATTGAAAAGTTTCCATGCAATTCAAATTTTTCATTTAAATACACAGATCAAACGTCAGTCTCTAGAGAAATTATAAATCTAGATCGCTCAAAGTCAACTTCATTTAATACTATACCCACTAAAGTTATTAAAAATTTGGAAGAATTTCTTTGTCCTCAAATTACTCAACACTTTAATTTATATGTTGATACTGGGCATTTTTCAGACAATCTTAAACTAGCTGACATTTCCCCTGTGTATAAAAAGAATACCAAAGAATGCAAAGAAAATTATCACCCTGTGAGCATTTTAAGTGCATTCTCTTAAGTTTTTTGAAAGACTTCTCTTACATCAAATGTCTGAGTACATGATAAACAAATTATCTTTTTATTTATGTGGATTTTGCAAAGGGCACAATGTGTTTTGGACATTGTTTACTGTTTATGGTTGAAAAGTTATGCATTGGACAAATCACTTAAATGTGGCGTTTTGCTAACTGATTTATCAAAAGCCTTTGACTGTCTCACTTGTGCTCTTCTTATAGCTAAACTACATGGGTTTGACGAAATTTCTTTAAGATTGATCTATAGTTACTTGACTGAGAGATTTTAATGTGTGAGAGTAAATTCAAGTTTTAGTAAATGGCCTCAGGTGTCTGTTTTTGGCCCTGAACTTAACTATGATGAAAATGATTTGTTACTTTTCATCTTACTTGATATTGTTAATTTTGCTGACGATAACTCCTTTTTCTATATGCAAAACAACACCAGAAGTTATCTCAAATTTAGAAAAAGAAAGTGAGATTGTCCTAGAATGATTTAGATACAATGGCTTATGTGCTAATCCTGAAATATTTCACCTAATAACGAGTAATACAAAACCTCTTTCTATTAATATAATTTCACATATTATTACTACACAGTAGAAAGCTACAAAATCGCATAAATAAATTACACTTCAGCGCACTGAAAATAACATATCAAGATGAATATTCTACATTTGAAGTGCTTCTAAAGAAAGATAATTCTTTTACCATTCATGAAAAAAAGTTAAACAAGGTGCCTTACAGAAATTATGTATCATATTTTTCCAGTCAAACATGATGTTAGATACCCATGGGAAAATATTTTTAGTACATCAAATGTAGAACAACTTCTTGGGGAACTGTATCTCTTCAACATATTGCACCAAAATTATGGAATTCAATTCCAGTTGATATGAAAAAGCAAACATTTCAAAAATTCATAAAGGAAATACGAAATTGCAAACAAGTATGTAGTTGTAGACTGTGCAAATCTAATGTCCCAGGAGTAGGTTTTATTAACATTGTGTGATTCATGCTTTATTTTAAAAGTTTTCATATTTACTTTTCTATTTTATGTTTTTTTAATCAAATTTTATCCGTTTTCTCTTTTTATATATATTTTTAAAAACATTTGCAAGATGTTTACTTTTTACTAAATAAAGATTTTATGTAATTTTTGTTAAATTTTATAGTTGGTCTATATTAGTATAGCTTTTTATCGAACTATTATTGTAAATTTGAAACCAACTGAAAATAAATTAATAATGATAATAAAATCACATAAAATATCTTACTCCAAAACTAACATGCGCCATCTCTATTTTATCTAAAGTTAACATTTTGTCCCATCAAAAATGTGTTTTCATAATATTTACTTTGGCATATTTTCTTCACTGCTATCTTATGGATCTCAAATTTGGGGTCAATATGTGAATTCACATGTTAAATGTGGACAAGGCAATAAGGATCATAAATTTTTCTAACAATAACACTAGTATAAAGGTTACTTTTTAATTCTAATTTGTGGATGTAATAAAACTAAAAATCTTTTTATTTGTTTATGATTGCATGAAATGTAACATTCCATCTTGCTTTCAAAACAAATTCACATATGCTCATACTCTACATGAATATAACACAAGGCATACTCCACGTAATAGCGTCATTCTTCCAAAGTCAAAGACTAATGTTTATGGAATACATTTAATGACATATCAATCAGCCAGAATATGGAACCGTTTTCAAATCAAATGTCAATCAGAGAACTTAACGGAAAATTCTCTTAGTTTATGCATAATTATGTATAATCATGCATAATATGCAGTTCATTATCAGAATCTACAATTATACATAAAGCTTGGTATGAGAAAGGAAATACATTGTGTAATCCAATTTGAAAAACCGCGTTGGATGAAACGATACATCGATCTAAATATTGAAAAAAGAAAGGAAGCAGCTAGAAACGGAGATAAAGTTAGAAAAGATTTATATGAATCATTTAATAACACCAGACAATGGAGAATATTTGAAACATATTAACTTTGAAGTCATAACATCAAAAAAGATAGCTTCAAAACAAATTGCTTAACTAAACTTTTAAATGTGCAAAGAAGTTTAGAGAAAATCTTGTATACATAAATATAACACAAGGCATACTCCACGTAATAGCGTCATTCTTCCAAAGTCAAAGACCAATGTTTATGGAATACATTCAATAACATATCAATCAGCCAGAATATGGAACCATTTTCAAATCAAATGTCAATCAGAGAACTTAACAGAAAATTCTTGTAGTTTATGCAAACAGAAAATAACTGCCTCGCTGCTTCAATCGTATAATCATGATCACTAAAAAGTCCCATATGTTTTTATGTTTTTACTTGCACTACACTTGCACTTGCACTCTTTAAATCCATCATTACCATATCTCTTTTTATCAACACTGTCATCCAGGTTTATACCTCCGTATCCAATAGTACCAATCATTAGGTTTAGGGTTTTTGTTCTATTCATTTGTTTATTATTTCATAATGTGATGTGTTTACTGTTCTGTTGTTTGTTATGATATGTGAATGATTAATTTAAACAATACAATTATGTTAAAAAAACATCAACATAATTTAAGTTTCTTGAAAAAACGTAAACAAATAGAAATATATATGAAATTAATAATCGTTTATTGTTCTGTCTTTTTTAAACTTCATACAATAACGTCAATATCATTCATCTTTCTCGATTCTATCCATAGTACATGTTTTTAAGTAAGTAGGAGATATTTATTACTCTTTCACTTTTTTGTAATCTTTCATCTTTAAACACCATTCTCGAGAGAATCTTCCATCCTTCCATGTTCGTTAACTTAACTTAATAAAAAAAAAAGAATTTCATTCAGCTCTTTTACTGAATAACTTCATTCACATTTTTGTTTACAATCATATACAATATCATCCATTTTGACTCTCACATCACGTTTTTCTGCTAATTCATCAATGTTTTTGTTTTTACTTCGGCACATTTTCGAAACAAGTTCTATGGTTGTACTTACTAAAATAAAAACCCTCATTTTTTGTAACGTCGTTTTTTAATTAAGAGACAGTAGGCCAACCCTATAGTATACACTACTGTTTTGATGTTTTTCGGTCTTTTATTTATGCTTTTATTTATTTTTTCTCTGTAACAGTGTGGGGTAGGGTAAACTGGAAGGGGAATATGCTGCTTATTTTTCTTATATTTTTTCTTATGAATAATGATTAAGTGCCTATTGAAATTTGTTATAACTATAATAGATTCTTAAAGAAAACTAAACTTTGGACACTAAATTTCTATACTAAGATTCCTAATAATTTTATCTCTTTTCAATCTATTAAAATTTGACGCAACTTTAATCAACAATATTTGACAAGTCGCTGTCCCGATAGTATATTTATTATAATTGTATATTCATATTTATTAAGGATTATATTTTACAATTGGATTTATTTCTCTGAAATAAATTATTCGTATTCTTATTCTTATTCTACTGGAATGGACGAAAAAAGAAAGAAGGGTTTCCAATTAATTCAAATCAAGTTTCTTCTAATTTATTCCAGAACAAACGTAGGGTGACTGGACATTAAAGTTTGAAGATATTGTTCTCCAGGCACATTACATATTTTTTGTTTATTAGGTATAACCTAAAGTAGCTTGAAAATTGTTTCCTAATTTTCCTCTCATGAGTGGTATCAAACCCATACCATTAGACTCAAACCCAAAACACATTGACAATACCAACTATTCCATATCAAATATTATGTTTGTAAAATTTGTGTGTATTTGTAAACAGAGATGTAATTTGATATGATATGATGTTATCAAAGTAGGTTTATATACAAAAGAGTTAAGTATGGATTAAATTGATCCAATAAGTAATAATTCAAGGAAAACAAACAAACAGTTATCATTGATTTTTTATGATCGACCTATGTTGAAAAGAGCGTCAACTAGATTTTTATATTTGTTTCAGCTTATGATTAAATGTTACTTTTCTTGTGTAAAAATGAATAAGGAATTAAAAAAAAAAAGGATTGAAAGTCTCATAATTAAGTCCATTTCCGATATGACATCATCAATAATATATAATGATAATTGGTTAGGTGACTTGAAATAAGGACTGATATTTATTTATTGTCAAAATAGAAAGTTAGGAAATAAGTAGCTACATTTATGAAAAGACCTGGAATGACAGGGAACAAATTTCATATTGATCATGTCATACAATAAATGGGTTTATTTCCTCGTTTATTTTTACATAAGAAAAGTTACATCTGTCATACACTCAGGCAAATATAAAAATCTAGTTGACACTTTTTCAACATTGGTCAAGGATTAAAAACTGTTTATTTGCCCCTAGTGACATTGTCTGGGGGGACAACCTCCTTCCCAAGCAAATACTGTTTTTTCTTTCTTTTTTTGGCATAACATATCTACTTTTGTTCATGTCGACGGCAAGAATATTTATAGCTTTTAATTGTAAAATAGTTTTTTTTATAATTATTTCTCTGAAATAAATTATCCACTTATTACTTATTTACTTATACATGGCATACACTTGAATAGTTTTAATAATAAAGTAGACTTCCTTCGTCAAAACTCAAGTCAGAAATAGAATTGCAATGAACTGATTAGGTGATAATGGTAAAAGTAATGATAAGACAAGTAATTTGAATTAAACACATGGATGTTATTCTAAAAACATCAAATTTAATGAAATCAAGTTCTGGACCAAATAATCCAATCTACTGTTAACTGTTGAACTAAAAGTTTGTGCTCCAATGAATTGATCCTATGAATTGATCCTATGAATTGCCTCCCCTGTTATCTTTTGTACGTAAAATTTGGCATTACAAAAATTCAGATGTTGACCAAATTTTCCATGGCATGCTCATTTTAGCACCAATCTTGATGTCAACTGGCAAGTTAAGTCTTTTACCCAATTTATTCTCAACATTATGTCTAATTTTATTCCTAACAAGACGATAAGTCTTTCCTAGGGTTCCTCCCTTGATTAACAAGAGATTGAAAATGTGCTTACTATGCAGAACCTCTTTACAGAAATTACAATGGCAATTGTTTTAAGACTGGGATATTATATACCTCATTTGCTATTTACTTATTCTGAAATTTACATGGTAGTGATGGATTTGTTAAAAAAAAGATTTGGTGATAAACTATCAATTGTCTCTCATAATATGGCCAAAATCATAAAACTACCTAATGTCACTAATTTGAATGAAACAATTGGAATGTGTGTACTTTAAATGAACTCATTACTCAAGGACGAAATTTAGAGTTAAATTTAGGGGTTAAATCAGATTAGATGACAATAATTATAATCCAATGCTTCTACAGATTTTAATTCATAATTTACCTGAAGCAATAGGTATTAAAATATCAGAAGAATTGAACAATAAAGATGGACATTACAAAAATGTTATATTCATGGGCCATATGTCGACTATTACCAATGAAAACATTGATATATCAAATATACCAAAAGATAATCTAGTTGGATATATTTTTGTACTTGATTTACTTTAACTCGAAGAACACAGCACACATAATCTTTATAATTTATTTTGAGCAATAATCAAATCAAAAAATATTTAAAAAATAATAAATATATATACAGATAAATGTTAAAAAAAATTTTTTGCTCACAACTTAACAAGAAATAGTTAGAAGTAACTTGAGTAAATAAATAAATGGATAAAAAAAATTTAAAGATCAAAATTTCTTTTTACTGAAACCAAGTCGCTTGCTTATGAAGTTATTGTTCAAGACATTTAGAAAAGAATGAATGCCATGGACGATTGATGCTAAAGTTCATTGGTCTTTGTTTAATATTATATTCAACTACAATAAATATTGTCCTGCACTTGCCATATAAGATAAATCGTAATGTCCATAGTAGAGATGACGTTATAGGATAACACCATCAGTTATCCTAACCTTTTAAAGCAAAATTAATTCTTGAGAAAGTCAATTGGAAATATGTCTCAAAATTTACTAAAAGAAAATAAGACTAAAGATTCTTTTAATAATAAGGGATTATGTTGTTTTTTCTTTAGATTCCCATTTGATTCATAAATAGTATCCAAAACTCACTCAACTGTTTTTTGTTTTTATTTTATTTTTCTTGTACATTGCTTTTGTTTACATATTTGTATGCTGTATAAGTGTTGTCAATTTTTTGTTTACATCTGCATGGCACAAATTAGTTCGACACAATACCCACAATTTACAAAAGGAAAATTTTAAATTTCACTGAAATCGTCCAAGTTATTGCAGTTTCTAAAATTAGTGTCTAGACTTTCCTAACAGACTTCAATGCCAAGTTCTAATCTAGAAATTAAGGGCAGGAATCGATTGTTTAGAAAAAGGGCATATTTTTAGGAACTATAACATAAAAAGGGCATATTGTTTATGTTTTTGATGGTAAAAATCGTTTCATGTGTCTGATGTTGGGACAGTTATTCCACCTGGGTTAGCCCTGAATGCTAATACTAATACATACACCTCCCCAGACTCCCTTGACTTTCCCTGACTTTTTTTGTTGTAAAATATTACTATTTTCCCTGACCCCTGGACTAAAAAGTATACTATTTTCCCTGGCCACAATAAAAAGGTTCAGCGATAACATAATGCTGGTCAGGTAAGATAAGAAGAGTATCAAATATCACAATGGTGTCAGCAACTGATTGCTGCTTTCTGATAATATCAAAATCAATTAAATAGGTCATTCAAAGGGACTGGGTCGAATAACTTTTCTTGAATACAATGATTCTTTTATTACATTTTCAATTTGAACTTTTTTCGACTTGGGTTTTTTCAATTGAAATATACCACTTAAACAGAAATTTTACATATCATCATACTTGTTGACCGAGTTTTATTATTGTAATCATGAAAGAAGTTTGTGATAATGTAGATGTGTCGCAATTCTACTATAGATTAATATATTTGGAAAGAAAGAAAAAGTAGGTTAGTATAGCGATGGGAGAAGGCTCTGTAATATAATTGAATAGATTTGGTTGTTATTTTAACCTTGACTTTCCTTTTGCCTTAACAATGTGTTTGATTAAATGACCGTCAAATGCTACTGTTTATACTGAAGAAATGTCTCTTTAAGAAAAAAGATTCTGATTAAACACAATCTTTTTATTATCGCATTTATGCCGCTTTCATTGTGATTATAAAACACTTTGTCTATTAATAAGCCTTGGATTCAGATGACGACTAATTCTCTAAATAGTTTCAATTGAATGAAGCCATTTTCCATTGAATAGGTAAAATGTGTCAACACTAAAATGTGAAAAAATCTTGGAAACTGACTTTCAAAGTAACAAACTTGGATTACAGGATCGCCATGATTTTGCTTGATAGGAAAAGGTGTGAATATTTGAGCCCTGTTCTTTTATTTCCTTACGTGAACAGAAACCACGCACTAAGATATTGGCTTGTCAGTGATAAACTTGCATCAAACATAACACTTCTTTTGTGTCAATGTTATAAGTACTTTTTGCTGTGTTTTTGTACCTACAACGTACATTATATGGTTTCTATCGATGGTTTTCTCATTGAAACACATGTGATGATTTATTCCTTTAAAATCAATGTGTCAAAAACAAACATATTAATCATTTGTCATGTCGTATTTATTGATGATTGCGGGCATCTATGTTGAAACAGTGTAACTCTTGTAATGCAAATTATTTTTTGTTTACATAGTATCATGACGATTTCAACCGTTATGATGCATCAAGTGAATATTTTATATGATTACAGTGTAAATAATTCCTATGCATGCTATAAGTTTCATGTTTTATAAAGTACATAAAAAGTTCAAATTGAAGTAAAAGAATTTACAAGAGAGGAATAGACTAGAATAAGGAGTGTTTGGTGCAGTTAACAGAATTTTCAAAAGTAAGTTGAAACATTGGTGGTTAATATATCTGGCTCAAAGAACCAATCCTTAGTATATGACTCATGGATATCTTTGAAAAGCTCCCATTCAACTATAGTAATATACATACACGGGCACATAGGTTGAATTTGAAGAATTCTCACTAAATAATGGCCTAGAGGGATGAAGAAATTGCTGCATAATAAAAGAGTATAGCCCATGGGTCCAAAATAAATTCATTAGACACTTGATCTATAATCAACTCAAAAAAAACACATCATACCTGATTTGGCATTCTAATAGAAGGTGGTCTTTGTGCATTATATCGATTATTCATGAACTAAAACATAAAATAAAAATTATACAAAAATTACATTTTGAAAAATTCATAGAACTTTGTTACAAATTTTCACATTAAATTCTGTGATAACAGTTGCTGAAAAACATCTTTACTGCTCCAACTCTGATCTAGCACCTAAAACAACCTTTTTCAATTTCCAGACAAATTATGGTTTTTAAATCAATCAAATAATCAATCAATATATCCCCCATCTCTGAGCTATATCCCCTTTCAAAATGATCAACTAGATTTTAACACATTTTATCATTAAAACTAGGGAAAAATCATAAATCTGAGGCAAAATCGCCCCAATGGGTATATATCATGAAACATTAATAGAAATGTAGGTATTGAGATTCAAATATGCAGTTAAATCATTTTCTACAACTTTTGGTTTTCAAAATATGGCATGATATTCTTTTATATGCAATGCCTATTTTCAGTCATTACTAGCTAAAATGGCTGAATCTGGTGTCCATAATATTTGCATGTACAAGCGTGATAAATATGTCTTCAAGTTAATCAAGTCATCAAGGTAATAAAGCAATCAAGTAATTAAGATATTAATTAAGCAAGTAAATAACCAAGTGATACTGACAGGAACACTGACACAAACTATTCATAAGTGAGCAAATTTGACCCAATTTTTACCATTACTATTACCATTAACATTACCATTACTATTACCATTACTCAGGCATGTCAGTGTAGCGTGATCGAGTTGATCGCGATTTGAAACCGATCAAACATGGCACCAAATTTCAAATTTTGGATCGCATATAAATAGACATATTTTGTTTTAAATAAGATATTAGAATATTAATGTAAATGGTCTTAAACTCTTTTACTTTCATTCTGGTTCTTGAAATAGAAACAGGATTGGTTGCACCGACCAGATAACAATTGGTTTGAAAAGAAATTGGCCAAAACACAAACTCAATCACGCAAACCCTGTGCACGATTGTGCAACTGATCACGCACACATTTCTTAATAACAGGCCTGATTACCATTACCATTACCATATCATTATTTCATCAATCAACAAGTCAAATGCGATACCACACAGAGTGTTATACATAGATAAGTATTTTGTAGAGGAGCAAGCAGCTGTATAAACACCAGTTGTATACCAGAAGTGAATAGGATTAGGTTAGCCTAGAAGCCACACTTAAGATTCCTGGGGTGGGTTATATGTATTATAAATTGTGGTATTTTTCGTTTAATGTAGTACTAATTATTTTTCTTCTTTTTAAAATTTATTTTTGATGTTTTTAAGAGAAAATGTACAGTAAGATTGCTGAAGAGAGCAGAAATGTAGAAATGCATTCAATCTAAATTGCGTCGAAGATATCCCCAGGGGGTTCCCCTTAGTTATCTAAAAAGTATTATTATCATTTTCATCATTCCATCCAGTAATTGACGTCAATTAGAGTTGACATATTTATAGTAAAGCAAAAAAATCTGGATACACAGACAAAGACAGGACAGACAGACAGACAGTGAATAATGTAGACTATGATCTGTGACAGGCAAGTCGAAGTGTTAGATTGGAATTGGAAATTGGAAATTGAAAATCGCTATATCTCTTTACATAATTTTCCACTAAAATAGTTCTTTATGTGGGTTTTAATTGAAGATAACACAATAACATATAATAGTATACGATATATACTTCTATAAATACAAACACAATGTACAAATGTATATGTTTATAAGGCCAAAAAAAGTTTGTGGTTCTCCGGTTACATATCTAAAATTATTTGGGTTGGTAGGTCAGATTTACCAAATTGGCACCTATGATATACAACATTATTTCCTACTTTTCCGCCTAGTAATGATACCAACTAGGTTAGCTCACTTGACATTTTTTTTGTTATTTTGACTGTTTGAACATAACAATTAAAAAAAATCGAGTCAGCATTTCAACGAAATTTTAATATCGGGTAGGTCTGGTAACCAGAACCACTTTTTTTTTTTGGCCTTAATACATTTCATATAGCTAAACAAAACTAAAAAAGCTGACCAAGAAAATGAACAAAAACGCAAACAAAAAACTATGTGAAAATTACTATAATGATGTAATTAAAGCTGATCAAGAAAATGACCAAAAACGCAAAAAAAAATGTGAACACTGTGATGATGATGATGCAATAAATGCAATCTTGCTGTAAAAACCCATTTACTTATAATAGTACAGTCGTATATGTCAGAAGAGAAGGCCTTGTGCGATTTTTTTGTTAGAAGCAATATCTATACATCGTTGGAAAGCTTATCATGTCAGGATTCCAAAAAAATATGGTTACAATTTTTTACCTGGCTTTTTTGCCGTAAAAATGGCTGTTTTTGGAAAATGTTTTTTCCAAAGTTGACTAATATTATATATCAATTGATGCAAAATTTTATGCTGACCATGAATCGCAATAGAACATATACCTTAAAATCTACTCGTTTCGAGTTTTTTCATAATTCATAAGATACATAGTAAGA
>JAUKPT010001340.1:0-15604 GCA_032273505.1 Nanomia bijuga
TTAAGCAGTTTTTTGAAAAGAGAAGAAAATTCATCAGATGAGACACTATCTGAATCATTTTTTGGTTTTGGAGATAACTTTTTGACGAGGTTCCAAAATAATTTGTGATTGTTCCCAAATAAGAATTTGATGATGCAATTACCAACCAATGAAATGGCACTATAAGACTTTTGAGACCGTTCTTTAAACCTCTTAATGAACGTAAAGAATTCGTATGGCTTAATTCACCAGCTTTTTTATTATGTAAAATTTCCAACCAGTATGATGATAATTTCGAGACAAAATGTTTTTGATAAATATTCAAAGATATTTTTTTTCTAACAATATCGAAACTTACTACAATAAATAAGTTGAACAGAAAACTGGAAATTGAACGATGGGAAACCGCAAATATATCATGGGAAAAGTATTTATGTTCAATAGATTAGATTGGCGGATCGAATTATAATATTGTTGACAATCCATCTTGTATTACATTTCAACATCAAATAAAGATATTTATATAATATGGGAGCAGGGTATCTATTATATACTTTTATTCGCTTTAAGAAGTAATAGGCGGTATTTATTGAGTATTAATAAAAGATCTTTAGAAATTAATTCAACATTTTTTTCAGATGTCCTTGTTTTGTTTAAGTATGACTGTTGAATATTTTAAGGATAAAAAGCGTTTTGCAAATTCTTCATTTTATCAAGAATTTAATGTTACATTTTCAATGATACTATTACAACTTTTCCACGGACCACTAAATTACCATGTCTATTCTTTTTCTATCGCAATTTTTTTCATAGATATTTTTTTACTGCTTTTTCTATAGCCAAAAAATCATCATGATAACCCTGATTTATCATTTAAAATGACCCACTGTTAAAGATTTATTACCCCAATGAAAACAAATAAATTCGACCAGACAAAAAATTGCCTGGTGGACTTTTGAAAAAAAAAAGGTTTTTGAGTGCCCAGGTAACTCTTTAAACTGAATTATCAATATTACTCGGTGAAACCCAGTGAAATTATTTTTTTTAAATTTTTACCCTGGCGAAAATCTCCCAAGACATGTTTGACCTGGTGAGAATCGGCCGTTACATCGGATCATAGAGTGTACATACAAATCTTAAAATATCTAATATAAATTAATATTTATTAAGGAACAATAGGGATGCCTAGTGACACCCTGTCGTCAAAGCAGACACTTTTAGTCTTTGGCATATGAATTGAATGAAGGAAAAACGATACTTGAATAATTGATTAATCTTATAGAATCTTATGTTTATCAAGAAGGGCGATTCTCCATATTCATCAACGGTGTCAGATTTAAGAATTGCGGGGTCTATACTAAAAAGGAGAGCGCGGGGCACCTCGTGAATTTTTTTCTGGTGATTCTACGGAAGTTAGATTATATGGTTATAGAACTTTATAAAAACAAAAAAGAGGTTCTTTGCGCAAGGCCTGACATTTTGGCTAGAAGCACGGGATCTAGGCTATATAGCCTGCTCAGCCTACCCTTAAATCTGTCTCTATTCATCATCGTGACATGACCTTTTGAAGTACCATGCAGGGAACATTATAACCCTGCCATTATTCTCTATTTTAGCTTCCTTCCCTGGATAAGCACTAAGATAATAAATCAAACAAAAAGAGAGATTTTATACACCTCTTAAGGATCAAGTATCATGTATCATGTATTATTAGATTGGCTCACTAAAAAACCGCACCAAAATATCCAGATTTAAGAACACTTAAAATTGTGACAGTTTTGAATTGTTCAATTAGGTTCTTCATGATGTAATACTCAACCATTCAATAAGAAGAAAAATTTGTTTCATTGTTTATTTTCTACCTGATACTTGAACAATATGGAGCTTGCCTAATCATCTGTTCGCTGACACTATACACTATACACTATACACGATGTTATAGGCTTACTCGGACAAATTTCCTTATTATTAGATTAACAATACGGAAATTACTTTTTCTTGTTTCATTATGCCTTGCTTTAATCCACTTCCGTCAAGTATATGAATCTTAGTCATGATAAAGTTTGACCTGCCGTATGTTCTTGCTGACTTGTTCTCTTCTAGTGATAATTGCCTTCTGATCTTTAACCTTTTTAATAAAGGAAGTTACAGTGCTTTAAGTGGAGTTCACTCTACCCGAAAATAGCTCAAAATACAGCAAAATACATTGGTAGTGGTAGTGGGTTTATGTACAATTGACCACAAGGCTTCAGCGCACAAAGCAATATAATTTTCATAGCAAAGATTTTGAAATGAAGAAGATGAAAAATTTTCTTCTTCTTTTTCTACTTCATTTTCGTAAAATCAAAGATTTGTTTATACAACAATATTAAGCTCTTAAATCCCATTTTAACGAGCCCTTGCTTTTAAAAATTGGTTAATAAATAGTGAAAATATAGCGAAACTTAGAATTAGTGCCAAGATTTTTGAGATAGACTTAAATATATTGTCTTCAAATACGACAGTTATTTTCAAAATACCCTCAAAAAGCCCAGTCGTGGTAGGATTAACAGCACAAACTCCCAACTATGAGGACTTAAAAACACCCCTTCTTCACAGCCCCAAATAAATCAACCCCAAGCAAAACCACAAGCAAAAAAGAAGCAAGAATTAATTTCCCAAGCAAAAAGATGTCTAAAACAGGATTTCCCAAGCAATCAACGTCAAATATTTTGGCGAACAGCGCCAAGAAATGAGCAAAATTAGGAAAATAGGGAAGAAATAAAGAGATTTCTATTGTTTCGCACCCTAAAACAGGAAAGAAATAAAGCAAAATAGCAAAATGGTGTGGGGAAGAAATAAAAACTTTCGGCCAAAATATTTACCGTTGCAAGAAATGGCGCACAAATTGCATACCAAAGCTACAGAAGATAAAACCAAACCCAAAGCAAAATACCTTTGGGTCGTCTCTTTTGAACAAACTTCTCCGAAATTAAATTATGTAGAATTCATGCCAAATAAAAATTTAGAGTACAGGGTTCAAGAAAAGTAGAGCATTTGTACTCGTTTCACACTCAAATTGTCTCAACCAAAAGGTCTTCTAAAAGATCTGTCTTACAGATTTTAGCCTTTGGACCTCCTATGATGGCTGGAGTCTCCATGAAATATTTCTACAAGGAGAGGATTGCCCCAATGTTAACCCAACTTCCTCTTCTGTCAGAACGCAAAACTGAAGATTTTATCAATTCAATCAGGTGGCAATGAAATATTCCTCAATCGAAAACAATTAGCTATTTGACATAGTTTTGTCCTATAGTGTCAAATTTTCATTCATGAAGATTATGACAGGTTATTTTTTACTAATGAACTGCTTTGCTGATAATCAATTCACCCACTTCTTATATTTATCCACCCGCCTCGTTGAGCATAAATAAAGATTGACCCAGACAATTTACCCACTTCTCAACCAATTACACGAGTTGACCTAGCAAACTACCAATCAAATATCAACCATATTTATGGGACAAAGAAATCCTCGTCTCCCTCCGTTATATATTTTATTCCAGGTAACTGAAGTAATCAAATCCGGAACGAACTATTGAAAGTAAGAAAATACGAACTATCAATGATCAAATGGTTTATGTTCCCATCTATTCAACAGGGGAGAATGGCGAAGGAAAACAGTGGGAAATACATGATCATAAGGTTGGACATTTTGAAAATGCATATTGTATAAACAAAAGTCTTAAGTGGACATGGAGCAATTTATCTGTAATACAACCCGGAACATACCATTGAAGGTTGATAGTGCAGACTAGTACTGTTATAGTCTATTCCAGATATACTGACAGTTTGAACATGTAAAAATAGGGGTTTATAGCATTTGTACATATTCCCTTTTCTCTGAGAACCCGACTAGTATAGTAAACGGGGGAGGGCTTATCTAGTCATTGCATAATATCCATTAGACCAACAATATCTGATTAGACGTATGAAACTGATATTACTTGATTAAAATTTTGCATTTTTCATTGAACTTTAAGGATTTCTTATAGAACCCCTTTTGAAAAGGAAATAATCATTGTTTTGGGACAATGAAGAATGTCCGATTAATGTGTTATCTCGCCATTATGTGCATCCCAACAATATCTGATAGGCATTCTGAAACTCATAATACTTGGAAAGGATATATACCCCTCAAATATGTTTAACCATCATCTATCTCTCTTCCAGGTATTATCAGTCGTCAGAAAAGTATGTTTGGAATAGAATGTTATAACATAGCTGTTTTAAATGAAGGGACAAACGTGGCGAAGTGCTCTTAAAACTACAGCGGATTCCCCAGAGTAATTTTTCATAGTGATTTCCGTTAGTATTAACTTTATATATAAAATCCGATCTTAAAGTTATGGATTAAAGAGATCCTTACACATGTGGAAAAGCCTTTTTTTATTGAAATTGATTCTAAAATTAATTCTATTAAATTCTCAAAAATTATATTTACATGAACTATATTCTAAATAAACTTTTTTTCATAAGCATTACATTCATTATTGTATTTTTCGTGCAATATTCTTAAAAAACTATCCTGAAAATATGCATATCATATTTCTCCTAATTCAGCCTTACGTACTTCAGGCTCGAGATTTGCGTAAAAAAATGCTTAAAACGTCATGTATAAAATAATGTGGCGCGCTAGATGAAAACTCTCAGCATGGAAGCCCTCGTCAGAAAAAAGGGTCTGCGAGGGCCAGACTTATTTCTATCAGGAAGCGATCTGATCAAAATATGGTGGGATCTTCTGCGATCCTATAAAAATCCGAATATATGGTCAATCCACAAGTAGTCAATGAACCGATCTGAAGAAAAACAATCTTTTTGAACGATCCGTGAGTTATTATCCGCGTAATGTGATAACTATGGTAACGATTTTCAAAACGATTTAGAAATGTTATCCGGGAGAAGATTCTGTTAAATTGATCCCTTTTTAAAATCCGAACGGAATAATGAATTTCGTGATCGATCCGACGCACAAGCGGCTCTAATTTTACCGATCCCCTTAATGATAGGTGTGATCCGGAAAAAAATTTGTGTTAAAATACACGATTCGCCTATTTTTTAAAGAGTTTTTGGATTACTGACGCTGGGGTGTTTCTGAATACTATTTTAGCTTAATATAATATCTTCAGAAGCTCTATTCTTCCAAAAAACGGACGTAGCTTCAATTTGAAAATGAAAATATAACCATTTTTCCCTTTATATTTCCCTTTTTACCATTTATATGAGAAGTAAGGCTTCCCTAAGATTGAGAAATAGCTGGTCCATGGCAGGTCTTGTCCCCGTTGAAACCATTTGTCATCCCACAGATATTTCCCCGGGTTTCAGGTCAGGATGAAGATGTTTTTTGGAAACACTAAAAGGTTAAGACATCTTTAACTATTGCACTGTTTGGAATATTGTCATAACATATGAATGAGGAGGGTTGGGTTAATCATTGTTTTATTATCTTAACAGCGTCGGCTTGTTTTGTTCAAAAAGTAATCATGCACTCGCTACCTTGGTTGTATAGTGGTGTCAGTTCAAAGTTGTCAGATGCTGCTTTCCAAATCCATTTCGTTAAGTATCACATACACAGTCATGTTTTCTGTAAATAAATTAAGACTAATTTTACAATTTGATTAGTTAAAAACTACAATCACAGACATTTTCTGTTAAGAAATATGAAAACCTTTTTGAGATGTCCCTTAAACTGATAGATTAACAACTTTCTTTGAATGAATAAGATGACCTCTTCAGACAAGAACCACTGTATAGATCATACTGAAGAAATCTGATGGCAATAGTTAGGTAAGCCAAGTTCTAAATGAATGACTTTGTATGTATACAAGGCATAAGATTCATGCAGGATGTTATCTTTATATTAGATATTAGGTATAAAATAACACAATATGCGGAAACTCGGTTACCAAATTATTCATAGTCACATCATTCAGTCATTCTTTTCATGGTTTGATCATAATAAATTGATATGACCGTGATATGAGCCCTGACATTATAAACCTGATCTCAGACTGCGTAAGAGATTACTACCTGTACCCACAATGTGATTCCAAGCTCAGTTGCTCGGCAACTGGCAAAGAGACGAATTAAAGGTTGACATTTCATTGGTTACAAATTACATCATGAAGAACCTGATTGGTTCAGGTTCAGAGTGATTAAGCCTCATTAAACATGCTCAACGACTGGAGAATCTTGATCTGCCACATGCGGAGTTACGGAGACATCAATCAACGCCGATAAATTTCACATTGAAAAATATAATCGAGTTGTTGAGAGAAAATCGTTCTGTTATTGAACAAATTATCAATCAATTAGGAATTACCAGTCTGTTTTTTTACAACTTAAGGTATAAACTGAAGCTGAAATGATCGTTTGAAGAAAACTCTACCTAAATTTTACTAAAAATCAAGAGAAATTTTGATGATTAACATTGACAGAAGTGGATCCAGGGAGTGGATCCAGGGAGGCCTCAGGTGTCTAGCATAAACTGAATAGATTAGAATATATCATTGTTGGGGTATGGTGTTTTCTTGTTCTACGTTCTGTAATGTTGAAGATTTTGTCGTCTGATAGAGGGAAGGGAAAATAGGTTTTGGCGTTGGGTGTATTTTGGCTTTTTAAAGGCGTCAAGCGTCAAAGGGAGATTTCTTTGGGCTTCGATGGGTTTGAGCTTGGGGGGTGGGGCGGAATCTTCCACCCATTGGAGTAAAATCCTTTTAAACACAAAAAATAATGGAAAACAAAAGGCGAAATTCGAGTATGAGGAGGTAAACAAAATATCCCCGAACCTCCTACCCCTTTTGACCCTTCCCAACCCCTGGTCTTGATTATATATTTATAATTATTTTCGAAGTAATATTTTCCTTATTTATTTAGAGAAGGAGATAAATAAATTTCAAAAAGAATAAACGAAACAAAATATCTTGCAAGAACAATAAATAATAAATTGATACAATCATCATATGTACAAGAATCAGTGTACAAACAACAACAAAATTATTTATTAGACAGTTTTTTTGGGCATCAGCATCTTAACTTAGTGTTGCTGTTTCGGCTAGTTTGGTTGTTCATAATCAAAATTAATCGGTTACATAGCCTGGCGGGAAATAGCGATTTTATCATGGATTTAAAAGGATGATAGTCTGATCATGGCTTTAACTAAGTCACTGGTTTTAGTTTTAGTTTAGATATATGTACTAATGGTTGAAGTTAATGTGACCGGATCTAGTGCATAATCATTATCTCTATCCGCAGAAATTTTCACATATTGATTTTTTTATATACTTATCACTTCGTATTCTCTTCTTCATTTCCCTTGCTCTCAAATTTATCATGAGCTTCTGTTAAACTGTTAAAAGCATATCATGATAAAGTCCACGCAACTAGTCATAAATAATTTAGTACTTGTAGTTTTAACTAGTTATGGCTCAACTAGTCTAAAACTTGATCCATTTTGCCTGACTAGTCCAAAAAGATTAGTTAACTAGATTAATATTCTAAAGTCATTTCACGAGCAAGCTTGAGTATTTCCATGTCAGGTAAGAGTAGTTTAGACTAGTTTATACTAGTATTGGTCTGTGGGTGACCCTCCATTTCACAACGCATGTGATATTCGCACATCGAAATACACCGAATCGTAATCCTCGTTTTTACTCGTGCTATTGTTACTACTTGTCATACTGCATCGTCCACGAGTAACACTACTGTTCGCTGTCGAGACCGAGAACCGACCATGCTCGTTTTTATTCGGTACACCGTGAATATCAATACTTAAACCAATCTTCCAGAAATCATACATAAAGGTCAGCAGAAAACAAGATTTCGAGAACACGATCGACCACTCGCAAATCTGTGCAACGTAGTTATTTTCTTGGTTAAACTTGTTAAAATACGGTAGCGTTACTATCGTTACAAAAGCAATCATACTCGTTAGCATAAGTACAGTACATATTGTCCGGATAAGCGAGATGATTTGATGTGTCTGTTGGAGATATTTACGCGTAATATATAGTTGGGTAACAAAGTAAAGAAAGGCAGCAACGAAATACAGCCCACATCCTATATAGTGAATGATTTTGTCACTTGATAATTTGTAACAAGCTGTGATTAATTTGCCGAACACAAACACACAACCAATGTACAGTGAGAAATTATTCGATTTGATTGGTCGGTTAAACATGCATTTGACTTGATGGTAGCGAATAATGAGCAATGCCAAGTTAAAAATCGCACTCAGGCACATACCGAGAGTAAACATACTCGATTCTCCAATATCGCTGAATAGCGGGATAAATGAGGATGCCTTGATGTCACCAATCTTTATCCGAATGATATATGAGATTATGAATGATGATGTAGATAGGAAAACTGATAACAGAGGCAAAATAAATAATATCCATTTTCCTTGCAATGGTACTTTGGCGTAATTTACAAATAGCGCCATCGTCAAAGATCATATAAAATCTTTTTTAAAATAACCTTCTTTGAAATATAAAGAGCAATTATTAAACAAAACACAACGTTTTTAGTGAAGTTTAAGCCAAATTTCTGAATAGAACAATTTTTTCATTCTTGAATCAACAACAAGATAAAACAGCAACTAAAAATTTATAAATCCGTTATATCTCCAATGAAGTAATTAAAACAAATTCAATTTAAATGACCTTTTAGGTATAATGAGCTATTGAAAAACATTTTTGAGTAAAATTTACTTCTTTTTCAGCAGGTCTTATTCTTCTCTTTTAATCAACAGCAATATAAAACACAAAACACAACTAAATCCGATATATTCCCCAATGAGCCAATTAAACCAAGTTTTTCACAAGACGGCTGACTTTTAAAACGCAATTAATGATCAAATGTTCCACATGTGATTAAGTTTGCGTCAAAAACATCAAAACACAAACAGCTCTTTCACTTATTGATCGAATTAAATTGTTATAATGAATCCCAGTGCGCTATTATGACTAATTTAATGAGAATTAGGGCCACTAGTTGACGTCACAGCTAAGCGGTTTGTATGAACAAATTATTGATAAACAATGTCAGTCGTTTCTTTCTCGCGTATAGAAAATATAATCAAATATAATCTCTAATACCTCTCACGACGTGAAAGTACAATTCAATTTGATATCCGAATGGTACGCACCAACTACTTTAAGCAAAAAACCATCCATCGCATAATTGGAGATGTTAAATCCTCTGGCTTCATCTATCCGGATTCTTTCTTGTCTTTTATTAATGCCGCTGTACTTGAAATTAATCGACGCTTCTTTCTTATTGACTGTTGATGTATGTTGAAGTCAAAACACAAGTGCTCACTTTAAAATTTGAACTATATATTTAAAGACGCACTTAAGCTCTTCCTTTTAATACCAAATAAGCATCTAATACCATCACCACAGGTGACTTTATGGAATGACGTATGTCTTCTCTTCTATTTAACCAATTAGAAACTTACACTTCAATACACCAACAAAGACGCACACACAGACACTTATGAGGACTGTCACATATGCCTCAAAATGACAGTCAACAAACCTACTTACATAAAACAATCTTTTTTTTCTTTTCCTCTTAATTGAAATGTTATTATTTTTGTCTTTTATTTCCTTTTCATAGATTTCACCATAAAAACAATTTAATTGATACTCATATCAACAAATTAATCTTACTATAGGAAGGAGAGTTCTCTTCGATCATTTTATTCTCGTGTACCTTTATTCTCTTCAACATTTACACTTACTTACTATTAAGGAAATTAAATCAGAAAAAATATGAATTCACATAAGATATATAACGTTTTGTTTAATGTAGCTTGATTTTAATGCGATTAATTACCCCCGGTTTTTCTTTATAATAGACTTAATGTCAAAGATATCATTAATTTGTATCCGGACAATGTCTATGAGTTGGAAAGAGTGGCTTAGATGTTACTGATTTATTTTTATAATTAATCGAAAAATTACACTGCAGCCCGTAATCTTTTCAGGAACTTTCTTTTCTTATGTTCGATAAAATATTTTCTTTTTTGGTTCCGTACTTACAGAATATAAAATCATGTCTTTTCTCAGCTTCATTTATCGGCTATGGTTAACGAACGAAATTGAATAGTTTGAAAGCGTTTAGAGAAGAAAAGTCATTGAAAGTGACGTTAAACCTTATCACCGCCCTGATTCTTGACAGGACGAGTTATAAGAAGCAGATGGCTAATCTCATATAATGGGAAAAATGGTTTGGAAAATTGGATTATATAAAATTTTCAGAATAACTTCTATTCCCAAACTTTATCCGTGTTCAGTGGTATACATGGTTCCTGGGTTTTAAAAAGCGTATGCAATTTAAGTATGATATGTTACCTTAAGCCACCTAGTTAAAAGACGAGGTTGGACTGGAGGGGGAAGAGGAGGGGTGAATTATTGACATCAAGGATTCGTGTTACATCATAATTCACTGATACTTATTTATAGAACTTAAAAAGCTGACATGAAATTCTTTCACCGCCCTTACATATGCGATTCGTTCCAGTTGCAGGATGGACGAGTTATTAGAGGTAATTAACTAATCCTATACAATGTTCAATCCTCCTGGCCTTTCCATTTAATTGTTGATAGAGTAATGCAAAGAAATTATTTTTTCGTATAACCGGCTTACGATCAAAAGTAATCATACGTTACTATTTAATAGGTTTCCGGTCTGTTCCTTTTTCATAATCATTACAGTACATATAGTTGTTTATAATTCTGTATTCATGCATATTTTTAGTCAATTAAAAGGTGGAATAAAAACTATTGGACACTTAACTGGACAGTAAATTAAATTGTTTTTTGCCAGACAAAGCTAATGACGTTCCGTAGCATAACGTTTGAAAAGGAAATATGTCCCAAACAGGTTTGATGAGGGGGCTGTTTAGGGCGGCAATAGGGGACAGCACAAATCTGTTAAGCTGTTAACCGTTGATTAAAATAAAAACAGAAATGATAATAAGGGTTGTGGAATGATGGGGTCAAATCCTTAGCAGCCATTGACTTCTAAGCGTCAAAAAATCTGCTTGGAGAAGTTCCTTTATTAAACTAATTGCTGATTAGTAAATAAGTCTTAAGCAAGTAATGGTCAATTTGAGGCTGCGCTAATCTAATGGGCTGAGACAAAAGATGTTAATATCTCTTTTAATACAATTGTTTCAAAATAACTTTCTTTCTGTAAGTCTATATTCCCCTTGATTGTTAAGGTTTTTAGCATGCGTTATACCACGGACTTCTAGAACTTACGGGCGTTCAACTCGAGGTTTATCTCCTACAATTCCTGACATTTAATTAGAAGGACAGATAATTGATTTAAAAAGAAAAGGAGTACAGAAGAAAGATAAAGCTTAGATGGCTGAGCAGTAAGCCGCGTACCTTAAGTGCGGGGGATCCCATGATCTGAACCCACCCAGTAGCTACAATTTACTCTCATCCAACGGGGACCCTTGAGAAAGGTTCATTAAATATCACTTCTGTCCTCTGTCAAAAACAACGTGGAATAGACCATCAGCTAAATGTGCTGAAAAGAATTCAAATCAAGCAATCTGGACTTGGTTAAATAGTACAACTTATTCCTCTTTTCATTGAAACAGGTGGAGATATAGTAACAGGTAGTGCATGGCCTTTGAGTTTGAAACAAAGTAAAATGCTTATGAAAAACTTTTATTCTTTCTCATGTTGGCTATTGCCAGCTTTTATTTGTATGGATGATGCATCCATAAGAACTCGAAGATGACGCGGATGGTCAAATATTATTATTATTTAAGTGTTGTTTCTCCTCATGGCCACTAGATTGGCTACTAAGGCAATATTTGGCAGTATAAATAATACCATAAAATATAAATTTCGTATCAGTTACTGTATTCACTGTCTTCCTGGTTCTATATTTACCTTAACTTTTGATTTAACAAAAATGTAGTCAAAGGGATAAAGTAGTGGAGTGTATTGAGTAGCTTGATAATTCAATTTTGCGCTTGTCGGAAAAAGATCAGATTCTGCACTGCACCTCTAGTCAAAGGTTATACGTCGCTGGGGGGGGGGTTGTCGCGACATTTATCCTTGATGTTCACCACTAAATTCATAGTTTCTGGTGCTAAGCAGGAAGACACAGAGTAACACTCTGCCGGGATTTGAACCTACGACCTATAGAAACTCTGGTATCAGTGCAGGCTTTCATATGCAATTTGATGATGTCAAGTTATACTTTGTTTGAGGGATCATCTCAAAAAATTTTCTAATTTAGACAATTTGTTGGTTGAAAGTTACCTCATCAAGGATCTAATTGTTTTATTTCAAAATGCCGCAATTTGAAGTTTAATCAAAACTGTAAATTTTGTTGAAATATTTTTGGTGTGAACCAATTAAAATCTTCATGATGTATTATTCAGCCAAATCAATAGTCTAAATTAAACAAAGATGACGCCTTAATTAATATACATTTACAACAACAAATTAGTTAGGGCGTCACACAAACTCGCACCATTAGTCGGTTATTGGTTCTATGATCTTCAGATCTCGTGGCGATGTTTTCAGTGAATATAAATCTTCGTGCAAATCTTGTTTAGACTTAAAAGAGTTTTTACGAATCTCTAATGTCAAAATATTGAATACGTTAGAATCATGTTCGGTGAATATATCGTTAGACAAAAGGACATTTCTCAACGATGCATTTACTGTTAACAATAGTAGAAATAATGTTATCGTTACAAACTAATCCACTTAATTCGCGTCGACTATCATCGGCTATACACTGTATAAATGCGTTAGTTCAAGACTAAAGGATTATGTTATAGGTGAATTTCTGAAAATAAATCCAATTAATATCTATTTAATTACCTTGGAGGCCTTAATTCTAAACAAACGTGTCACCAAAACTTTCAGGGTAGACAAATTTTCCAGTGTGGACGTTTATTCCATCTTGGTCGTCTGTTCCAATAGTCAAGCCTCATAATCTTACTGTAAAATATGGACTGGATTTTTGAAAAACATCTGAATGACTATTTTGCACCATAAAATATCATATGCAAAACATACTGGTACATGAGGATATCCAGTTTAATGACCCGAACTTTTTGTCTATTAGTAAACCTTTCTTCCGTATTGACGAGTCCTTCGCACGACCGTTCTCAACAGCAAGATATAATAGTATAGGTACGATGAATGAATGAGAAAAGTAGTCATTTCATAAGTTTGTCTAATTTTGACTATTGATTAGCTGAATATTACATCATCAAGAATCTTATTGCTTCATTTAAAAATTACAACATCATTTATGTACATTAAAAAACATAAAACTGTGACATTTTTAAATGAACCAATCAGATTCTACATGATGTAATATTAAACCAATCAATAATCTAAATTAGACAAACTTTTGAGATGATACTCATAAACTTCGAAGCATTTGTTTGAAACTGTTTGATCCTGGAAGCTTAGAACTTTTTGGTACCGCGGAAAAACGTAAGAGAAGCTCGTGAGTGATCCGGGACCTCTTGATAGCCCCATTATCAGTTTTTAGGGATGGTCCAGTTATCTACAGTTTGTTTCAAGATAAAAATATAAGTTATATCCGATGTTTAATTTACCGGGCCCCGTATATTTTAAACATTTTTTTTTTGACTAAATGAAATCAAAGTCGCAACTTTAGCATGTGGGTAAATTCTTAACTATTACATCAATCATCAATTATCAAAATAGTATATCTGTATGAAAATGTATACAAACCTTAGAAGAAAAAAAAAAGTTTTTTCGCATCAATTTGTTCACATTCTATTACTTCCTGGAAAAGTATATAGACATACTACTAAGCTCTTATTTTTTTACAGTTTGAAAATATTTCCATCAGGGCGTGGTAGGAAAAACTGATCGGGACTGAAAAGAAAAGATGAAGGAACCTGAAGTAAAAAGAATCACAATATTTTATAAGATTAAAATCTTTTGGGATTTTAAGAACTAAAATTCAAGTTGGTGACAAGGTGAAATGCAGCAGGAAAGATTAAAGACGTACAGTAACAAGTTCTTGGACTATACATCTCTTTGAGGGGATAAGCAAGCGCATTGATTATAGAAGCTACTTAGGCACTA
The DNA here is from genome assembly GCA_032273505.1 of Nanomia bijuga. NCBI lineage: Eukaryota > Metazoa > Cnidaria > Hydrozoa > Siphonophorae > Agalmatidae > Nanomia > Nanomia bijuga. The sequence continues at coordinate 14,127 of JAUKPT010001340.1, forward strand.
ATTGCAATGACGTAAGTCTTGTCTAATTTATATTCAGGTACCAAATGTGTACTGCATTCTCAAACATGGGTCGGTAATAAAGCTGTATATCAATACTGTACCCTAGTACCCAATTTCCTACGCAACATACCTTAAGTGAAGAAAAGGTCACGAGAACAAAATGTCGTGAAAGTCACGACAATTCTCTCACGACAATTGGTCCTCGTGACTTTTTCTGCACGCGACGTTTTCTTTACTCGAGGTAGTCAATACTCCCTCATAGATTGACAATACTACCATCATAGGCGTAGGCTGCAGCTTCCCCAGTTGGTTATGATTTCTTGAAAAATTGGGAACATCTACTTTTTCTGGCAATATTTATTACTCGAATGAAGCCTTTAGATAATCCTCCTAGTTTTTTTCTTACCTTACGCCTATATTTTCTCACACTGTGAACATAAACAACACATACACAAAGACCATACTACATCCTGCATCAACTGACTCATCTACGTCATTAAGTGGGATGTTCGTACAGATAAGACACCAACCAACTACGTCATCCGTGACGTCACGAGAATACAAAAATGTCACGTTATTTTGAGAGAGGTTCCGTTCGATGAGCATTGTTGACTACCGGTTGATTTATGGGTTCATCTATAAGGTTTTGTTTAGCGTTGTTTAGTGCCATCAATGCGCTTGATAAGGGTTTCGTAAAAGGGGAGAAATCATTACGAGTCTACTTTATTCATGTTATAAGGGATGATCCAAATTTAAGGGATGCTCATTTATAAGTTCTTAAGCTGATCCTTTGTAAGTGATTTTGCAGAATGATAAGTAGAGCCTCGTTGAGGTTCAAGTTTTACTTGGAATTTTGTCAATCACTTATTTCTTTCTAAGTATCATGGATAAGTCTTGGATATTCTTTAGTTGTTTTGCAGTGTTTTGAACTATACAGTGAGTAATTGGTGAAATCAAGCCGTATATATTCCAACAAGGCTTTCTCAGCTTCAGTATATCACTCTATGAGACTGCAAATAATAATAATAATCCTGCGTATCACTTGTTCCTTTATAAAAATATCATGGTTATCAGGCGCAGTGACAGGGTTTCGAAAGGGCAGAGATAAAGAAAAAGGGAACTCCAAGTACGGGCATTTCTAAAGGAAATGCATAAGACAACCTGATAAATAGGTTATTTAGAGAAAAGAATCTCGAGGAAAGGGCAACCTTTAGAAATGGAAAACTCGAAAAAAGCAAGATATTAAGAAGTCATTACAAGCAAATTTTTTTATGTTATATTGGTAGATCTCAAAAAGGTTTTTATATATTTTAACAAAAAATGTCTTTTAAGTATTTACCTCCCTCCCCTCGTCTTAAGAGACAACCATTGTGATTGCAACATCATCATTCCACTTTTTATTTATTTCTTAGGGGAAAAACGCAAAATAAAGGGGTGATGACTCTTAAAACGTTATTTCAAACTGTTTTACCTTTAGT
>JAUKPT010001341.1:0-15603 GCA_032273505.1 Nanomia bijuga
TGAATTTTAAACGCGAGCAAATTGAATTTTAAACGCGAGCAAATTGAATTTTAAACGCGAGCAAATTGAATATTGCTTGCGAGGACATTCTATTGTTCTCGTTCCTCACGAGGAAAGGCATAAGGTCCCTTTTCCCAAAGTCGGTCACATTTAAACATCTTTAAAATTTAATTCCCTTTTGACCATAAAGTTTTGTATTTGCCTATCTACTGGAGAAACTGCAAAAATGAGTAAAATCGAAAAATTCCTTCACAAAAAGTCTTTAAAACTTTTTGTTTACGGAAAAAAGTCTCAAACCACCATTCTACTGCAGCCTCCAACATTCATTATTAGTTATCAATTTCTCTAATTTTCTTAAATTATGGTTGAATAATACACAAATTCAGATAAAAGGCTGGTATCATCTTATATTCTCATAAATATAGTATTTTTTTGCATCTTCACGGTTTTAGGATGTAAAGTATTCGAAAAATCTTGGTGTGCCTGTTTTTTTTTTAAGATATGACTAGTGAAAACCAGTGAGAGGAGTCAAAACCACACTAATCCACAGGTAGTAGTAGTAACAGATGGTGATGGGTCTTAGCCTGGTGATGGGGGGTTAGCCAATTTTGAAATACTTAATTTCAGGAGGGGATTGAGAAATTTTGAAATGAGTGGGGATTATTTCTTTAAGTGGGGGTTAAAAAATGCAGGTTGGGGTTTAAAAATGCAGGTTGGGGTAATAGATTTTGTAACTCACCTACATTTCTACAATCATACACTCTTTTTCTTGTAAATATTAAAAATTGATTTATAAAATTAAAGAAATATCAGGAATAAAATAGTGCAGATATTTTATTTCCACTGCTGGCCACTGTCTTTAAAAATGGATTAAAAGTTTATTATATGAGTGTTTCTCTCTAATTACTTCCTCTTTGTAAAATTAGTTGGAAGAAAATAAAATGAAATTTGAGGATGGATTTCTAGGTGGGGGTAAGCCTTATGTTTTTCTGGTGGGGTTTATCTCTCTAGGTGGGAATGAAAATTCTAGGTCGGGGCTCATACCCCAGTCTGAACAACAATTTTTTAAAACAACCAAACATGTTCACGATGCAATGTAGCTTATTCACACAACGAGGTACATTGATTAACTCAAATTGAAAGATTTGGAATAACTTTGTAGTATAGAGATTTGCATAATGGAACTGTAAAATTTAAAGAAATTTGGTGTACATATCATACTTTCTGCAAAATCATGTGATAAAATCGATCGATGCAGATATATTTGTCTTAAAACCGCTTGACACGGGGCTAAAAAAAACGATACACATGTGTGACAAATCTTAAGATCAACTTAGCTTGGCCTAATTAGTCTGGATCCCCTTCTCCTGGCTAAAATCCACAAAGTCAAAACTTTGCAGATTTGTAGTGCAATTTAGGGTCGAATATATTGATATTAGATACATGTTGTGTTGGTATTTTTTTTCACTTTCAGTTAGCAAATTGTCGAATAATATCAATATTTTCAAAAATGTTATCATGGTACTATATCATGATATTCATGATATTTTGCTTCTAACATGCTGAGAAAAGTAAATAAAAATCATTAATTCAAAGGACTCCGAAATTGAAATGATGCGCAAAAAAGTCGTGGAAATGTAATTTTTGGTCAGGGGAAACCTGGAAAAGTCAGGGAATTCCATTATCCACAAGTACTATGAACCATGTCATATTCTACTCAAAAACCACAAACTGGCTGAAACTGGACTTATGGCACTATTATATTGCTAACTCCAGATTGCATAAAAACGGGTGTTTCTCATAACACTTAACCTGAAATAATTATCATAACCATTATTCAAATAACAGGTGTTTTGCTTTTGGTTAAAATGTATTGGAAATACTTTACCAAAAATTGCTAAAAAGTGGTTAACAAACTAAAACTAAAAGTCACAAAAAACAGCGCACATTTTTCTGTCAGTATAGAATCCATGTTTATCTCACATCAAATTTACTTTTATATGAATAGGTAACTCTTCAATATCTATGCCAAAATTATTTGTAAGGTAAGAATGTCTGAAAATTCACTTCAATTATCCACCATGGTTAGAGAAACTTTTGAAAAATGAATTAGGACAATAGTAATGCTACATGCATTGTGTCAAAAGTAAAAAAAATACACCAACAGAATGTACTCTGCATCAATTTCTACACCAATAGATTTTCTGCCTTACTCCAAAGATTTTTTGTAAAAACCTGCATGGATTCGAACCTGACTGATGTGTATGTTGGAAGGTAAGTGTCAATTCTTTTATAGTTCTTAATTGCATCAGGGAAAATATTTAACTTTGTATAATTAATACAATGCATATACACCTGAAATACCTCTGATAGGGATCATCTCCAAACTCATGCTTAATTTAATCATTTGATTGATTGCAAATTACATCATGGATCTAATTGGTTCACTTTAAAATGGTTTAATCATTTAATATTTTAACGAAATTGAAATTGAAATTGAACTTGAAATATATTTTCTCTGAAAATAATTAGATAGTTTTAACAATTTAAACATTTAATTATGATATTTTGATTTGATCCAATCAGATTCTTGCTGATGTAATATTGAACCAATCAATAATCTAATTTAGCCAAAGTTCTAAGATGATTCTTTATTAGGATGACAATTATGATAATACTTAATTTTACTAATTTTACCAATATTTTACTTATGTTAAAGTCAATGATAGTTGCATATTAAATTACTCCATTTTTAAAAATGTAACAATCAATGTGTATCCAGGATGCGAAATAAGAGGAAATGATGGTCAATGGCGAATTGTTCTGGGGAAATGACAAACCAAAAAAACTAGCTTTCTTAAAGATGTTGAATCAACTTTACCAAGAATTATTAAACATTCAAAGCCAGTCAGAGGTTTCTATTTAGCAAGTTTTGAAGCTTGTCCTTGTTTCTAAGAGGGAGGCTTACAGCAACCACCATAATCGCACAGTTGTTAACATGAGCTTTGCTCGTTCAATGTCAAGAAAATCCTCAAAAAATGGCATACTATTTTCAAATTTCACATCCTGGTATCACATCTACATCCCATCATTTAACAAAATCATCTTGATAAAATACATTAGTTATATTATTTATATTAGTTATATTAAATTATTAATTTAGGTGTGATTGCATGTAATTATCATCACAAATTTTGTTTCTATGGAACAACAAACTTCTCAAAATTGTGCTGTCTAACTAAGTGCACGAAAAATCTTAGGGAAATAATGTACAGTCCCAATCATTAACAATCGCAAATCTTGTTAAAAAAGCTTTTCAGACGAATATTTTGTTTTTGCTGATTATGTTTCTGTAGAATATCCAAAATTACTTAAAAATGTGCTAAATACAATAAATTTGAATTTAATTCCAACTTCCATAAAAAATGCCATGTATTTATTGTAATAATTATTTTCTCCTTTACAAAATTGTAAGTGATTTTATTGAATTTGTACATCACCAGAAACCTTTTAATCATCCATTTAACCTTCATTATTAATTATTAATTATTAATTTATTATTTATTATGAAAAAATTTTCATGATTTTATTGTTAACAGAAGATCTCTAAGATATGGTAGTTTTTGAAAAGTAGAAGGATTTTGACAAATATCAAAAACTTGGAGAGGTTGCATGAAATTGACGAAATTACCAATAATTTTTATTTATTACTTTTTATTGATTTTCACTAATTGAAATCTTCAGCAAAAATTTAATTTAGAAAAGCCATATTTTTTGTAATTTTAGGGTGCAGTTTGTAGAAACCACAAAACCTAAATAGATAAAAAAAACAGTTGAATCAAAGATTAGAAATCTTACAAAGATATGTTTTTTGCGCTAATGTGAAAATTGATTTACTCAACAGTTTTACTGACTTACTACTCATAGTGATTTTTATAGTTGCACATGCTGATAATGTATTTGCTTAATTTCTCTAGCTTGAATTTAGTTATTTTTCAGAAAGCTCATTCAGAAATATCTTTTTAGGGGCATTTCTTTCCTTTCGTTGAAAATTTAAAGATTTACTTGCACTTTTAAATTGCTATAATATTTATGCACAGATTTTGAACTTTTTTTTCTTTTTAAAGCTTAAGCCCTGTAGATGATAAAATTAAGATGTTTGTGTTTTGGTGTTGTTAAAAATAGAATGATCTAATTCATTATGAAGGTTTTGGTTTAACCTAGCACAAATATTCTTATCATTATTTCATCGAATATGATCAAGTAGAACGTTTTTATAATGAACCAGAAAATTATTCTTTTATTACACGATTATTATATGGACTATTTTCCCCTGGTGCAGTTTCGAGCTATAGGAATTAGGTACTTACTGTCATATGTGCTGCATATTCTGTTATTATTTGACAAAGTTCATAAATGCAAGTTGTAAGTGATATCTATAATTTGTGTAAATTATCCTTTTGATTGGTTGAAAACTATATCATCAAGATTATCTTATTGGTTTACTTGTGAGCAAGGCAGTCGCCAGACAAAATTAGTCACAAGAAATCATTGGTGGGATTTTTCTGGATACCCTTAACTTTTACTAGCCAGATTAAGGGACAGATTCTGGATTTTGACAGAATTAAACCTCTTAAGACTGCATTTTCTAATGTTGTTCTTATCAATAATTGTTAAAACGCTTAAAATTTGAAATTTTTAATGGAGCGGGGGTGCATTGCTCCTGAAAAGAAATCTACAATGCCTGCTTATGAGTCTTTCGTGATTTCCAGTTTTAACAAAAAATTGTGACAAGCCTGTGATAGTCAAGTCGTATTTTTGAAACAACAAACTTACCAATACTTTCTGGACAATCCACTATAGCTTCTTATAAGTCAAGAACAAAGCAAAAAATATCATAAATAGAATTTTTATGGAACTTTTTAAATCGAAAATCATGGCTTATCTTAACCAAATTATTGGTTGAAGATTACATTATCACAAGAATCTGATTGGTTCTCTGAGAAATATCCTTGTAGGAATCATTTAACCAAACAGATTTTTCACAATTTTTTATTTGCCAACATATTTGCCATACAAAGGATTGTCTAAAAATTAAAGGTAAATAAACATATCATTTCATTGGTGTTTAGGGGCCAGTCACTTATCCAATTACATGCCTTGTAGAGCTTTGTTAACTAATGACAATATTATGTTGTGTTTCTAATTAATGCTTCAATCTTCTAAGAGGGATTGTGTATAAAATTATGCATTAGAATGCGATATGATTGGCTGATAATCATCATCAGAGTTCTGATTGGTACAATTCAAAATGCTATCATGAGATGTTTTGTACAAACTGTCAATAACAAATGTCGATAACAAGCTAAATTGAACCAATCATCATAATCTTAAATGAAATTAAGATTCGAGCACTATAATTAGTGATGTTAACATCACGTTTGGAACATAGCAGTCATCTAACAAAAGATTAAAAAATATTCAACCCATCCTCCCATCAGCGATGCCAACCCAGGTCAACCGAAGCCACTCCAGACAATTCTTAAAGTTGCTATCTTAAGTCTAAGGGATTTCCGCAAGAAGAAATATTAGCCAGGGCCAAAATTAGAGAATTTTGTGGAATTTAGTTTAGCGAATTGGCAAATTTAAAAAAAAATCATCGCAGAAATGTCTTATCTTGATGTGTTTCACAAAATTTAATTTTGGGAAAGGGCCCAAATTTACAACATTAATTTCTTCCCTTATGAGTAAAGTTTAAGCACTACTTATCACTCAAGTGTATTTGTCAGCATTTACCCCAACTTTATATATTTGTTAGTGTTTGTTGACTTCGTCTCTGGGGGGGCATATGAAGTCCATTTTATGATAAAATATTTGTAACATTAGCAAAAAGTACCATTAAGGTACCATGATTTACTCAATTATTTGTTTTTTTTCTTTTAGAACTGATTCAAGAACGTCAAACGAGCGGAAAGAAGGATAACAACGTTGAATAATTTGCTTTGTCTTTAGTCGATTCGCCGCTGTGTCTTTTAACATCTCTTCTTTCTTTTTTATTCTGCATATATTTTAACTAAATATTTTTTGTAAAGAAAACTTCATTCCTTCATTCTGGCAAATCCCTGTAATAACTTTAGCGATAGAAAATGCCTATATTATTACTTAAATTGAAAGAAAAATCCATATTAATTACTTTCACGTAATGTAAACTATCTGAATTCCATATTTTGTTCTAGTAAAGCCCTATGCTATTGAAATCTTTTCAATCGAAGTGATTACTCTTGGACGTACATCATTTAAACAATTACAGGAATTTCTCAGACTGTATTAAAAATTCGTTTATTTTTCACCTCCATTATTGTAAAAATATATTACACATACTAAAACCTCAGGTAAAAAAAACGTGTTTTATTAATATTTCGATATTCTCAGTCATTGTGGTCAGTATGATACTAAATTTCCATTAAATTGGCTTTTTTGTTGATAATTTTAAGACATGAAAATTTCAGTTTTGCTAGGTTTTACTGGCAAGCTAATCAACACACTGAAATTATACTGACAGAAATAGAAATGAAAGGTTTGGGCTAACTGCAACATTAAAATGCTGCGAAGTTTGAAATTTTGATCTCAACTACAAAATTAAGATGTCAAAATTAGAAGTTTGAATCTTCAATCTCATATTTTCTCTCCCTCTCTCTCTCTCGAAAACTTGTTTTGACTCATGTTCCAATATTAATGTTGTCGCTTTGAGACTGAATATGGAAAGTTTTTTATCAGCATAACATAGAATTGAGCCAAGTTGTATGTTGTAAGCTTCTGTGTTTGTTATCAATTAAGCCCAAAAATAAATCACTGCAACTGTTTTTTCTCTTCAATGTATAAATTGTCATCTTCAGCAATACCTTTTTTCCAAAAATGATCCTTGTCGTCGAATTAGCATGCGAGAAGTAATCGTTAAATTGCGTTGATATTATTTTCTATCATTGCTTTTCTTTATACATTGTTTCATTTGTTGTTGTTTTGTTTTTTTCATTTGTTTTTCTAAATTGCAGAAATTATCTGCATCGTAACATAACACACATATACACACTCCACACATTGCTGTTCACATGACTATTGGGCCAATCTCATTTCGGAAATTGCAATTTACAAAATCAAAATTTTGTTTAATTTTTCCTCAGTCAAAGCAAAAGAAGTCAAATGTCTGATGATGGGAATATTATAAATAGGGAAAGTAGCTATTGAAATTCAATACATTTTTTTACCCATTAGATTTTGGGGGATGGACCAAAATGTACAGAATGGCAAAATATTTGGCTGATGCAGTTTCACCAAACTGAAGAAAATAACTTGACAAAAAGGCTCAAGTCATGCATTCAAATGTCTCTTTTTTATTATTTTTTATAACAACACATGGACTGCATTTCAAGAAACGAAATATAATGACAATATGGCACTAACACTAAAGAATGGAATCAGGGCCAATGCCATAATTTGATAAAACGACCAAAGTCAAGATTGGCCTTTTTTCACAGTCTACATAGTGCAACTATGTTGCAACTTTTGAGATTGGACCTTACTGTATCTCAAGACTAAAGAGATATTGGCCCTTATGTCATAGAGCTAAATAATAGAGTCGCAAAATTAAGTTTTTCAAATAAAAAAAGTCGATGTTTGAGATTGTTCATTTAGTCATGTGAACAACGACATACTGACACATTTTTTTTTCATTCCATATTATTATGTCTAAAAATAGTTTATTCAGCATTTTATAGAAAGTGTATGCAATTTCCCAATAGTTTATTGTCGGCGAACATTTTTCTTTCTTTCGCACCCTGGACTGGCAGACTGGCAGATGGATTTATCCAACGATATTTCATATTTCGTTTTATTTAATATATTAGTATGTTGTGCATTTTTTATTTTTCTGTTTTATTTGTGTGTGCAAAAATATCATGGATTGAATTTGTATAGTTGACCAATCATCCTTGATAAAACGGTCATTTTCTATCACATAGTATTATCCTACCAAAGGTTTGTCAGTTAAAATAATGAAATCTTTTCTGATGAGAATTTTTCTGCCAAAGAATGTGTGAATAGTGTAAAGATTTAGCGTCAAAATTCGACCGTTTTAGCCGTTTGATTGATTAGAGATTACAGCATCATTAAGCTAAATGGCTCAATTCAAAATGTCACAATTTGTTTCGTTAAAATCCAAAATGAAGAAAACATTTCTACGAACAGTTTCTTGATAATGTAATTTTCAACCAAACAAAAGATTGAATTAGCCATAATTGGGTGACAATTCCTAAAGATTTAGAAGAATATGGGCTGTTTTCCCAGGATTTTGCTTACCTGTTTTTCTCCTTGCAGATTAAGATTTCATTTTAGATAACTGCAAAGATGGAGAACTTCGAATTTCTAGTCTTTCTAGTCTTTACGTATTGCAAACATTAAGTTATAACAATCTAAAATCTTATTCAAAGCACCACTCTATGCCCCCTCCCCTTCCACTTAAGTTTGGTTAACAAGATGTAAATAGTGTAATGATTTATTGTATATTGTCTTATTTTTTATCATTGAGAGCTATAAATTACTTGACTATCCAAATGATATTGCTTATCTATGGTGGTATTGTCACAAATGCAGATACGAATATGATAAAGGTTTGTTTTAAAAAAATTGACTAATTAAGCTGTTTGATTGGTTGACATAGAAATGTCGTAAATTGTTGTTTTAGTTACTGAGTGGACCAATCAGATTCTACAATTTCTAACCATCCAAACAAAATGTTGATTTAGCCATGATTAAGAGAATTCCACTTAAATGGAATTAATTATTGCAGTTGGATTGCACAGAAAAAACCTTTTTGGGGATTCTAGATAAAACCTACAATAAATTCTCAATAACCTTTTTCTCCTATTCAATTTAGTAAAATATTCAATCAGTAATAAAATTTGCTACCAACCAAATTGTAAAAATTAATTCCTTAAATTTGTTTTTGTTTTCTTACAATGAATGTGTAATTTATTACAATCGGAAAAGAAGAAATAGTTTCTCGTGAATAATATGTGATTTCTGGAGTCTAAGGAGAGATCAAATATGAAGATGTATATTCAAAATTTTTATCACGATTCAGCTAAAATACAATTTTCATTTTGTACTCACCATTATACTTTAATTGCAAGAAAATACATAGGGAATTTATGAACAAGAATTTTAAAGTGTTAATTTTTATAAGAGGTTTAGTTTGTTCTTTGTGTGTGTTTTTTTTTTGCCTTTTTGTTTTCTCAACGTTTAACTTCATTTTAATTGCTATGCAATTTTATTTAGTAATGGTAGTAGTGCTATGATTGTAAGGATTTTTGGGGTTGTGCCAAAAGTTTGTTTAATTTTGCTATTTGATTGGCTCGAAGTTACACCATCAAGCTTTTCATTGGTTCAAACATAAATGTCGACATCTTGAATTCAATTGAACCAATCATATATTTGATGAAGTGATTTGCAACCAACCAAACGGCAGTATTAGACAAACTTTTGAGACAAAGCCTTGCTTTGTGTGTGGATATTTCGATTATTATTCGATGTATGGTTATGAACCTGTACTAAAGTATAACAACAAATCAGAAATCGAGCTATTGACCAATTTGTTGATGTATTTTTTTTTCTCGCAAAACCCAGTGAAATAATGAAAAATTCTCATTATTTACGTTTTTTCAGAAATCATATTTTTGCTCAAAACAGTTATTCATAGGGCCGGTTAGCAAGTATCATGACTTAAATAGGGCTACCACCTTTCTAGCACGGCGGACCAACATGCATCGGCGTGTCAGTATTATGTTGTCCTAGTCATATGAGATGGTTTGTTGTTTATACAGTATACATTAAAGAGTATTTATTAACTTCATTTGATTTTGGTCACTGATATTTCTTAACACTTTCGTGCCATCAGGAACCATTTCCTTTTAGATATTTTTTTTTACTCTAACTGTGAAATTAAATCACTGTCAAATAAAATATTTTTTTGAAAAAGGTCCAAAATTTCAAAATAGTTGAAAAATGATATTATAATTTTTATTTGTGTTCAAATTTTTCCCTTGAATTATACACTAGACTGGAAATCTCAAAAAGAAATAGTTTTGTATGTCTTAACATGTGATTTTCAATAATGACTAAAATCAATGTTGAAGTTGATGGTATTATTTATTATTAAGAGATATGATATGAGACATAATTATCAGATATTTAACAAAAGCAGATATATTATTTTATTGTATTTTATTAAAACCACCAAAAAAAGACTTGTACATATGTTCATTTTTCTGTCGTTGTTTCATGTTTGAAAAGAAAGATAAAAGAAGATGATAAAACTCGAATTTTTATTGATTTTGACTACTGTTATATTTTGCACTCTTGGCTGTTTTGGTTCGAATCTGCCTCAAATCCTTTTTTACTCACCAAGGCAATGACCAGCAAATGTTTATCCTTTCACTACTTATTCTTTTTACATAGTATTTTGTTTTGAGTCACTCGCCCTTTCCCTTCGAAAAAAATATGAAATATAAAAACTTATCCCAGGGATGGGTCACCAAAATTTTCCCATTCCATTTATTACAAAAGATTTTCATATCAAGAACAGCTACTTAGCATCTTTACGAGATGGACACTTAGTTTAAGATTTCTTTTTTCATTTTTTTATGTATGATTCTTTCTTTTAGATCCACCTGTTATCAGTGATTTAAGCTTTCCCCGTCGTAAAATCGTCAACCGTGGTGAAAATGTGCGATTCAATTGCAGTGCTAGCGGTACCAAACCTACGGTTGAATGGTTTTTTCCCAGTACATTGGTTGATGGAAAAGATGGGATTTTAACCTTAAACAACATCCAAAGATCGAGTGGAGGAAATTACACTTGCCTTGCTAAAAACGAAGTTGGTACTGCAAATCGAACGTTGACACTCGAAGTAGCTTGTAAGTATAAGTGTTATCCTCGACATTTTTCCATATGAGTGGTTGAAAATTATAGCATTAAGATTCTGATCCAAAATGTCACCTTTAGTTACCAATATGTCAATACTTGATGTTTTGTTAGAACTAAATCGAGATTTCTAAATAAAATGTAATTTGCACCAGTCGCACGAGGCACACGTTTCCCCAGTCGCACGCCGCAAAATAAAACAAGCCTTAGTCACGACTAAAATGTTCAAGCTATCTGTTAGTCTCACATAAAACCCTTGAGGGCTCCCGAGTGTCCTTAAATCCTTAAGTGGAATGTCCTAAATGTCAAAAATTCCTTTCAAAACATTTTTCATGATAATTCAAATTATATCGAAGATTTTGTCCTTTATTGTCCTAAATCATATATGTCGTAAAACATATATTTACCCATGGAATGATATTATAATCTTTATTGTTATAGATATTGAATACTCTAAACCAAGTGTGACTAAGGTACACGTCAATGTCACTGAAGGAGAAACTATCACACTTCCATGTCGAGTCAATGGTTACCCCACCCTTACGTATACATGGACCAACGCCCTTCAACATGTCGTTTCATCGGAACGTCAGTCTCTTATAAGTCGTGTGACCTTACAAGATGACGGAGTTCATACATGTGATGCGAAAAATCAAGCTGATTCTGTCCGATACGAGGTAGTTCTGAAAGTTAAAGGTAAGGAAATGTCTTCTGTTCAAAATGATCAACATGTCCTTCCCCCACTTCACCCGCTGCACCCTGTATTGAAGGAAAACGGGAAATAAGTGATCAACCTACATGGTTCGGAAAGTTCCCGTTTTTGACAAAAAGCGAAAATAAGGGACCAAACATGACCACACGTTCAGTTCCAGGGGGTTCCTTCGGTACGTATTAAAGCGACAATTTTTCATGTTGATAGATTTTCGTTATGTTTATTTCAGCTCTTCCTACGACCACTACTACAACGACCACTACTACGACGACGACCACCACCAAAATACCGACAACCATTGCATCGATACAAACTGTTAAAGTGAAAAACAATGTCAATGCAGGAGCATCTAAAGACAGCTCAAGCTTAAGACTGCAATCTTCAGATTCATCTCTTCTGCTAATGTCAATTATATTGGCTTACTGCTTCTCGTATCGATGGCAGTAAAAAGGGCGAGGAGACCGTCTAGAATTATTTCCTTACTGAATTGTGGGACTCGTGATGCTGTGAGTATCTCATTATATGCTATGAAGTGAATGAGTCTAGAAAAAAATGGCTGCATATTTCGAAAAGTATCTTTTATAACAACAGATTACTCTTATTTAAAAAAATAAATTTATGTTTTCACCCAACGAAATAGAAGACGTTCTCATTTTAAATGGAATTCTGAAGTCAATAAAAATCATAAAATCAAGAATTCAATTAGCCTACAAAGAAAGACATATTTACAATTGGTTATGAAATAACCGCAAGAAATGAAGATTGCTTAAAATATTCAAGTACTGGCTGATTGACCCATAAAGCTTAGAGCATTCCTTACCTCTTTACCTCTTGATCGTAATAAACCAGTGATATTCTGAGTTTTTAAGTGAAACCCTGTTTTGTGTGCCACATTTTTCTGAAATGTGATCTTTAGGGTTTGGAGACTTGATTTCAGGTGAGCGCCACTTTAGCTCTCTGGATCATCTTGAGATAATAGAACGAATCCAAAGTTGCCAAAAATCAAAAGGTTATACATTTTTAGAAAAGGAAGGAAACAAACTTTGAAATTCGACTATGAACTAAAAATTCTTCATTCGGAAGATTTAAAGATAATGGGTCAAAAATGGGTCATTTTGACCGCCACGTTTGATACCCTATTTTTTCTTTCTTACAACTTCATGAATTACATGTATATTGTAAAGACAGGTGATCTGAATCTAAACTTAATTGCTTTGGGAGATATTCTCTTCTTCTACCAGAGCTATGATTGCAAAAAGTCCGCGTGTGTGTTCGTGTATGTCGATCCAAAAGTTACGAAGATCTGCAATATGGAATTTCTATAAATTAGCATTTAAAATTTAATTCTAAGAAAACTGACAGCCTGATTTTCGATTAAGTGTCGGGTTTTTAAGATATTGTCCGAAAACCTCTATTTTTAATTTTTTTTTTCGTGATTTTCTCGAAATCTAACCTATCTGCGATGAGGTATTATTTTTATTCTGGGAAAATTCTGTTTCTCGAGACATTTTTAAAAAGGCTCTTGACCATTCAGATAACGCCATTTTTTAAAGTTTGATATCTCTAGAACGGCATAAGTATATGAGTCCACATTTTGCCAGTTGAAAGATCTTTCTTCATAGAAATCAAAAATATACTTAATGACGTAAAACATGTCAGTCTGAATTCAAACATGCCCAAAATTAGTGTTTTTCTTAGGAGCCGTCTCAAAAATATGTTTTATCATGTAAGGCATGTTTTTAGAACTATATCAAATTTTCTTAAGCTGATTATTTAGAACAAATGTAAGCGTGTAAGGGTGAGACGGCGTTTGTTTGAATATAATTGCTGTCTAAATCGTGTTCCCTTCTCTTTACCTCCTTCCTTCTTTGGAAGATCATATATTAATTAAATTGATATTCTTTAGATGCCCTGGCGAGTTATCTTTTACTTTTAGAATTTTCTAATGAAGAAAAGAGTTCTTCTCTATCGGTGACTTTTGAAATCCCGCTTTATCTTTTCAAAAATAAGATACAATTATTGTTGACACGTGATTAATAGATATGTAAAGTACGTTTCTACGCAAATAAATTAAGAGTAACGGGTATTTATTTTGACGATGACTTCTGAAATTTCGCAAACTTTTCATCGAACAAGAAGGTGCGATAATTGTTGACACAAGGGTTCTAGAGATTAACAGATTTGTACTGCGTATGTTTCTGCGTATGTTTCTGCTTATGTTTGTATGCAATTAAATCCTGGGTAACGGACTTTTACTTTAACTATGATTTCTAAACCCCTGTTTAACTTTTTAAATAGCATGAAGGTGAGATAATTTTTGACACAAGGATTCTATTGATTATCAGATTTGTACTGTATGTTTCTATTCAATTAAATAAAGCCTGAGTAACGGACATTAACTTTAATTACGATTTCTAAAATTTCCTAACTATTCACCCATCAATTGTATTGTATTTTGTATTGTATTGTATTCTATTTCCCAGACTAACGATTAATAATTTTATTTACAATCTAGCTAAATGAATAAATTATATCGCGATGGGCGGAATCCTCAAAAGCCGTCATAGACAGCTATCTATAGCAGAAGACCCGCTTTACACTGACGATTTAGTGTGCTTATTAAGCTGAAAATAATTCTTTTAATTAGACTGATTAAATTTGTGGCTTATATAAAAGAAAAAGAAATCTAATCACAACTAAATTGATTTTTTGAAAAAAGAAACTCATCTGTGTTTATGAATGTCGATAAATTATTAAAATAACATGTATGCAAAGATGAAGACATGTGAAAGAACTTTCATTCATTGAATGAGAGAAAACTTTCCTTGGCTCTCCGCCGACATCAAATTTGGTGTGGGTTTACATGAAATTTTGTTATTGAGGATTCTAGGCACACGCTGTATATAAAAAAATTATTACTAGAAAACGTTTATTGATACTAACATATGTACAAAAAAGAGAAAAAAAAGGAGAAGAAAAGAAAAAGTAAATATAAGAATAAAATGTACAAAGATGCCAAAATTGGAGCCCCTTCACCATGAACTTTAGCAACGAAACTTGCCACACTAGCTAAATCAATCCTTTTCATTTCGTTCTGTGGCCATTTTTTGTTTTTCAAAATTCGGAAAAAAATAATAGCATAAATTAACCTAAAAATAAAGATTCTGATTCTCCGACATTGATAAACCTGACGGCCCTTTTTAGTGAATTAGTTTTAGACATCACTATTGAGTATTGGATTAAAGTCCAGTGTGAGGTGATAGAAAAAACAATATGGCGAACGAGACTTTGGCTTAACACTGGTTTTTAATTTTTGGGGCTTTAAAATGTTACAAAGAAGAGAGAGTGGCTATTTATGTTATGATGATCAGGGGGGGGCAGGGGCGGAGCCTCGAAAAATTTAGGTTTTATGTATCAATTTGAGCCATTCCGGGAACATTTGAGCTTAATCTCTTATTATAATAAACTGGGTGACCGCATTGATTTTTCTCTGTATTTTCAGGAGATTTCTTAGAAATCGTCACAATACCATGATTTGTTCAAAATTTAGCTTTTTTGTATCAATATGAGCCATTCTGGGACCATTTGAGCTTAATTTTTAGTTGTAAAAAACAGGATAACCACTGATTTTTCTCTGAACTTTCAGGAGATTTTAGGTCTTTCTCTATTTTTTAGGAGATTTCTTAAAACTTGGTCAAAAAACCATGATTTGTTCATGATTTCTCTCAAGATTTTAGGAGGAGTGGTCACCGTGAAAAAAGTAAATAACTTGAGCAAGGTTGCATGCAGACCACAATATCAGGAAAAAAAGACGTAAAGAGGCAAATATTTAACATATATTAACAAAAATAAACTCTCCTGGTCAAATAAATATTACAGGGATGAAATCAAGAAACTTGAAAGACATGTATTGC
>JAUKPT010001342.1:0-15600 GCA_032273505.1 Nanomia bijuga
ATTTTGAACCAATCATTCGGTGAGTTTCATTTGTTGACAACCCATGCAATGAATTATGATAAATTATGGTACCAGCGTGCCACAGTACGCCAAGAGTTCGCGTTAACAAGCGGAACAATAATGACAAGTACCACTTAAGTACGCTTAAATACGCGTAGTTGACTTCTTCTTCCATCTCTCTCCTCACAACTCCTCGCATTGAGTTCAAATATTATCGGGTGGAATTTTCCAGATGACTCAGGAAGGCCGTTCAGGTGTAGTAGCCGATCAAAGATTTGAAAGACGCGTGGTGCTTTCAAAAAGAAAAATGTCCAACCATGTGTGAAAAATGATATATCTATGTGAAAAATATTTATCTCGAATGAATAAATCCATATCTGACATCGGATAAATATCGAATGAAGTAAGCGTTGATTATACGATTTAAGAGATGCCCTACTCTATGGTAATCGAACAACCTCACACCTCACGAACAATGATTCTTCCAAATAACGAAATAAGCTCAAAGATTACGTCAATGAGTTGGCTAAATGTAGTAAAAATGATTATTCCATAAGGCCATCACCAGAAATGTCTGTGCAAATGGATAAAGATGATTATGCAAAAATAAAAACTGCGGACTTAAGCGTAGACACCTGAATCTACTGCATAGAAATTTTTTAGCAAACTATGGAAATCGCGTGGTGCCTCTCCAAAACTAAAACCTATCTCCTTCCATCTCCTTCTAAACAGAAAAAAATATATTAAAAAAATGTGATATTATATTTGATATGCTAATCTATTTAGTTTCCTTTTTAATACAATACGTTACGCGGCGGTGTTAGTATGTATGATTGGAGTATGGAATAGACTTTAGTAGAATTTGTTTGGATATAACTTTAATTGAATTTAAATACGTTGATTATTCAAATTTTGCGCTGTTACTGATAGCAATTTTAGTAAAATCTATCCATGTGAAGAAACAGTCTTCTTGGATTTGTATCTTTGCAAGTAGTTAAACTTAGTTTACACAGTTTACAATCCCAGTCAAAATTTGAGCAAAATTTGACTCATTTGACTTTTATGTTTCACGATGAGTTAATAACTGTTTAGAAGTCTCGTAAACCGTCGCCAGAAATCCTATTGTTCCTTTGAAAATTTTTTGAAATCCTATTGTTCCAGAAGAAGTCTCGTATGTTTTCTCAGAAGCAATATTCCTAAAATCTAATATCTAAATCCCCACCGGTAATTATTTCGGCCAAAATTTCTAATTTCTTCCGCACACCATTTTCCCACTCTTTTCTTTTCATCTCTGTTTGGTGCTAAACAATAGAAATCGCTTTATTTCTCCATAATTTCTCATAGTTTCATCTCCAACCCTGGGGGATGCGTTTTTTGCCAAAATATTTACTAGTGATATTTCCATAAATAAGTTTTTGGGTTTATTTTTATATTTGGATTAAATTTTAGTTTACGTTTTTGATTTGTAATCCCAGTTTAAGACTTAATTTGATATGTGGTTTTGATTAAATCTTTTATAGCAATATATCAGCTTATTTTATAAATCTTTTGAAGGATTGTCATCAAATTATTGTATATTTATTATATATTTCATTGTACTGTACTTACATTGAGATGTCATTTTGAACCAATACATCGTTAAATTTCACAAATAATTTGTAGACTATTCCTAAAACCAATCAATATGAAAGGAATTTTTGTTATATTTGGATATCTGGTTTTAGTTAACGCTATCAAAATTTGTTGCTTTGAATGCCACAAAACAGGGTTTAGAGTTTTTTTAACATCTATTCATTTTTTTATATGGGTCTCTCCAAGGATTTTCATTTTGTTAACGCTTTCTAGTTGCTATTCAAGACAAAAAAGCTTAATCTTTCAATGTTTGAATGTTGTTTTTTTTACATTTTTTGCAATTTCAAGAACCAATTTTCGTGAAATGCATCGATATGTAAAAATCAACATTTTCAAATAGTCTGTATCATAAAGTTAGGCAGTGATTTCTGTAATGCGTATAACATCGTCAATTTGTGTCCGTTTAAGTTAATTTTTGCACATAGTGTAGATATCAACATCATGGATCAGGTATATTTGTATATGTATTATTAACCATGATATATTATAACCGACTCGGACCTTCTAATCACTTTAACTACCATTATATATCTGCTGCACGCTTCGGAGTATGACATTAGAAGCAAGACATATCTAATGTCAAACGATGAAAGCGTGCAGCAAATATATTGTTGTAGCTCCCCCAAACTAGTTCCTTACTATACGGCTGTGAAGACCGAATGAAGCCTTGGCTTTATAGTGATAGATAACGACTCACAACCAACGTTTGATACCACGAAAAAGAAAAGAGCCTCGTACCACAATAATAATCATCAAAAATCATCATAATTGCGATTATAATATACGCGGCATCGTCTCATTTACTTAGGTCGAGCTTTTTTTTGATTTGATTTTGAGTGGATTTTAATCAAAGTTTTAACCAAAGTTTTAACCAAAGTTTTAATCAAAGTTTTAATCAAAGTTTTTCTTACAGTTTGAAAGTATGATATGATATTTGAAGTACAAATTGACTTAGGGATCATCTCAAATTTGTTCTAATTTAGACTTTTGATTAGTTGGAAAATACATCAACAAGAACCTAATTGGTTCTTTTTTATATTTCACAATATAAAGATGTATATAATTTTTTGTGAACCAATTAAAATCTTTAAAATGTATTATTTAATCAATCAATAGTCTTAAAATTTCTTGACATAAATATTTATATAAATTGCTGGATGAAGTCGTACCACAAGTCTTACGTTACTCGGAACAAAGGATTTGAAAGCAACTATAAAGCTCAACATAAATTGTATCTTATCTTATATTTCTGTAATATTGCATTCATGTGGAGCACGTAATACACTTGGAGTCCAATATCATGGTAATGTTAGTGGTTGTCTACAAACTATTGGCAGAACTTTAAAAATTGATTGGTTCAAAATTACATCATCAAGAACTTGATAGGTTCACTTAGACGCTTTTTTTGCGATTCTGAGTTTAAACAAACGTACCCATTTCTTGAATATCCAATCTGGTTTTTGATAATGTAATTTTGAACCAATCAATTGGTAAATTTTACCAATAATTTGTAGATAATCCTTATGCTTGCATTTCGTCGCTTTAGTTTTAAATTATGCTAACTGTGATTTTGAAATAGATGAGTTTTATCGCGGCCTACTCAAACATGTTCCAGTATCTTTCCGACAGAAAATCGATTTGGGCGTTTTAAGTCAATCATTCATCAATTCATTCGACTAGATGTGTTCTCTGGGTTGTCGAGAATGTGTATGGATTATTTACATGCTGTAAAAAGCACTTGGCTAAATATATAGAAGCGGATGACTTATTGACTTAGTTCGAAAGACACATTTTTCCTCTTATAATTTCTCTCGAAATATAAAGTCGTCATACGCATTCTAAGCATTCTGATAAATGCACTGAGCATTGTGTTTTGATTGCAGATGATACCGAAACGCCCAACTCGATTTTCGATCGAAAAGATTATTATCCGTGTATAGAGTAGGCCATGGTCGCTCCGGTCAGATATCCATTCACCTCGGTCAAGATATCTGTCCAAATAATAACCCTGGGGAACTTCTGGAGTCCCCTGGGGGGCGCCGATACATGTTTTATGCATTGTTAATATATACTAATTAATGAAGCACTGAACAAAGTATACTTAAAAATATACAAATTGACAATCATTAAATGTAGACCCAATTGCATTGTGGATGGTGTCTAGTTAAACTGATAATTGTAATTTATGATCATTATGATTCTGTAGACTTCAGAATGTTTCAAAGTAAACTCGTTTCTCGTTGAATTAGTTGTGTTTCTGCCCTGTTTTTTTTTACTCAGGAAAAGTCCAACCACCCTGTTGACCCGGGAAATTTGCCTCCCTTCTCCCCCTATCTAATCGACCACTGGTATTCGAGCTTTATGTATCCTAAATAAATACTAATCAATGAAGCACTAAACAAAGAACAATTAACAAATATAAAATTCGACATCAATATTGAATACAGAATTAATTACATCGTGGATGCTGATAAACTCATAATGGTGATTTTTTGACACAAAAGAAGAACTGAATTGGACAATTAAAAAGTTATCGGATTGGAGTTGCTTTGGTACTTTATGGATTGCCAAGTTCGTATTAAGTAAACGGTTTGCGGAAGTAAAGAGCTTCATTTAAGAAATATTGAATAATAGCTAACTAGATAAAGACGATTAATGGTGATTATCGAACAGAACATCTTGGTTGAATGGTATTCTTTTCCATTAGACCTCTTTATTTTCATTGATATCTGTACTATTTAGCTCCGATTAATGAAAAAGAGTCAATAAAAGTATATGCTGGAAAATTATTCTAGAATTATAGATATCAATAATTAAATTGCGAAAGCCTTATCAAAGGTTTTATTCCAGGTTTATGAGAATTAAAGAAGAACATCAGCTTGATTGCATATGATATTACTTTAATATTTCACTTGCTATATGAGAGACAATGACTGCTGAAATAGAGCACAAGCTTATACATTTCTTCTCGCGAAATGATAAAAGTAAAAAGCACAAGACAGGAGATCCCTCGGGAAATGTAAGTGTTCTTTTTATTTAAATTCATCTTAAAGGGATTAATTTTTGCGGAGATTTGATTTCGCGGGAAAAATCGTCGTTAAATTCGCGAAATTTTATCCCCGCAAAATTATCCTTTTAACCATCTTTCCGATAATTTTTGAAATTGCAAATACACGTGCTCGCGAAATCAGCAATCCGAGATCCGAGATCCCTTGGGATATGTAAGTTGTTTTTTTTACTCAAATCCATATTATATAGTAAATGCACTGTTGCTAGCAGAGCAGGTCAGAAAACCCTGAAAATTGGTTAAAAAAACGACAGCTCTTTTTTCAGACTATTTTGAAGACAGGTAAATATATGCAACAATCTGAAAACCAGGGTAACCTTTGTTTTTATTACTGAAATGTGTTCATTAGCACCCAAGGTATCAAAAACCGTTTTGTATCAACTTTGTATAACCCCAATGTGACGTCATCACGTCACGTGACCGTTAATTTTGGCTGAAAGATACAGCTTTTACGAAATATACCATTCGAAAGAGCGAACAAAATATAGCTTATAACATATTGGTTGAGTATGTGCCTAAAACCTACTGTTTTGGAGAAAAAACGTTCTTAAAATTGGTCATGTGACCCAAAATTTTCAAAATCGTCAAATTTAAAATCTTAGTATACCATTCGAAAGATCATTAAAAATGAGAAGTACCACGAGTATACCCTGAAAACAAATAGAACGCACGGAAAATTGCGTTGAAACGTGAACTAGTTGTGCATTTTTACTTTATCTTAATAGCCCAACATCCTACGTTTGACCTGAAATAAATTAGAAGATAAGTAATTTAAACTTTTTTGAGACCGTTATTATGTCTATTTTAACCGAAAAAAAGTCATAATAATAATTAAGCGTGGAAACCCTTTTTTGCGGGGCTTTTTGGTCCATTCCAGTATAAAAAGGGCACCCTAGGGGTTTATTAACCGTTATCCCGATTGATACCCTCACTTTCCCCTTCCCCTTTTTGCTTCAAAAAAAGGTTAGGATTCAATCAATAAAGACTCGTTCGGGGAGCAGGGAAATTTTAGAATTTACCTCCTAAATTCATCTAAATCCCCGGGTGAATATATAGTAAGAGCGTAATTCACTGTTGTATTATGTACATGGCGTTATTGCACTTATTGCACTTAGTAAAGAACGCCATGATTATGTATGATTTCCGAAAATAAGTTTGATTACATAACCTAGAATTTTTGTCTTTCAACTCCTGAAATTAGTTAGGTTTCAAAGTCAGTGAAATCAATAACCCTTCCTTTCTTTTTTCCTGTCATTTTGAAGCATGCGTAATTAAAATAAACGTATTTCCTACAAAAACTTACGAAGTAGTATAAGTATGTGAAAACTTTCTTAAACATAAAAGCATTGTGAATTTTAAATAAAGCATCAAAACATGTCCTAAGAAAAACGTTTAAAAATGGTACTGAGAGTAAAAATTAAGCTCTTAAATGGTTTTATGCAATAAAGAAAGGAAATTATTAGAATTAATTAGAATTACGTACTCCTGGTTAAAAAAGGTTCTTTGAAAAATGTCATTTCTTTTACACCAGGGCCCGGTTGTTCAAAGCTTAACACTGTTTAAGTCTATTATATTTGATTTGATTACAATAGAAATATGCCGTGTTAATAAGTAATCAAGCTAAGTGACGTTTAAAAAATGGGCCCAGTTCGATGGAAATTTAGCTTCACATGCTTTCCAATTAACTCGGTTGGGCTTTTAAGCTTTTTTCAACAATTTCTCGGGATTCTGAATGCAATAAGTTAAGATATTTGCTTTTTTCTAACCACAAGCACCTGGTTAAACTATATATAATGAAGAGCTGAGCCGGGAGGGCCAGGGGGAGATTTGAAAGAATTTGTCCACGTCATACTCTTTTTATGTCTTCATTGTTTTTAAAAAGGCTTATCTGTAGGGGAGGGAATTCTGCCTTTAGCCAAACCGAGATAGGTTCAAGTGCAATTATATATTTACTTTATAAGTACGTGTTGCAGTTATCCTGAGATATTCTTAAGATTTGTTTGTATCAAAAAACATATATATATAAAAACACTCCCACATATTATAAGCTGATTAATATTTCCAGTAAGAACTTTTTCGTCTCAAAAATTCACATGGCCAGCTATAAATTAACTATAGCTGGCCATAACTTTTTTTATTTTTTTATTAGTATAAATTCACATTGCTTACTCGGGTCACTACGGTAAATTTTGTCTATGATATGTTACATATACCATTTAAAATATGTGTAACCGCTTTAAAAAACGAAAATCTATGAGCAAAATATCGGACCGTATCTATTATAGCTGTCCATGATTATTGATTGATAATCGTCTGAGTTATTGGACCATTTTTTTATGAAGATAAGTAGCCACTTTCAAATAGAACAGTCTGGCATTGCTAATCCTCGGACGTTAGCTCGCTCCATTTACCGATTGATTGATTCAGAATATTATCATGCAGAACCTGATTGGTTCACTTAGATTAGATAATTTGTAGCAATCCCTTATTTTAGATTGAATTGATGGAGTCTTGGTGATGAAATTTTCTGCCGACTTATGGTCTTCAAACCTTTGAAACAAGTCGTTAGGAATAATATAATGCTTACTAATTCACCCTTTCTCGGCCGGGTCACGGACTACTAGTAGTCCGTGGCCGGGTGTCGTTTTTTTTTCTTGGAAAATAATAAAATGTCTCCTAAGCATTAACCCCCCACCCCTCGTCTTAACAAACAACGATAGTTGCCATATCAACAACATTATTCTGCCTTTTCTTCTCAGGGTAGAAGCGTAAAATGCAGAGGGTGGCTTTTAAAACGATATTTTAAACTATTTCACCCTTTTCACTCAAGTATTAGGGATATTAGAGAGCTACATTTATTATCATAGGTTTTCATTTTATCAGACGATGCTTGCAACCTAGCAAACATCTTCTTTAAAAAAAAATGAATACAGGTTTTTTTATTCCAAAGATACTTTTAAGAAGATCTTGCCATTACAGGACGAATATTTCTTTGATGATGTTATAACGTTTCCTTTTGTACATTAAACACGTGACTTACTCATTGCGTCATCATCTTTAGAACTGCACTTTAATACTTCATCATAATGATATTGCACTGGTTAATAAAATACCAAAAATAATTAAACACAATATCACGGATCGCATACGAACTGAAACTATTATTTACATAGTTGTCGTTAAATTTCGGCTATTCTAGCCGGTTGATTGGTTTAGAAATTGCAACATCGGGAAATTAATTGGTTAGATTCCAAATGTCGCAATTTGATGTTTTATTAAAATTAAAAATGATGAAAACGATTCTTCGTGAACCAAACAGAATCATGATGATGTAATTTCCAACCAATCAAGAGATCGGAATAGACATGAATTGCATACAATCTCTAATAAACATATGTATATATATAAAAGAAACTAATTGAAACTATTATTATAAATATATTTGTATATGTAAAAGAAACATTTTTCAAAATGAAATACCTCTTTGCTATATTGCTTTACTAGATTGCCATATTTGGTCAATTTTTGTTCGTAGGTTCATAGAACCGTTATTTTACCGATTTGAGTATAGATTTTTGTTTGGAAAACTTCTCAATGAAATCGGTTGGATACAATGAAATCTTTTTATTGGAATTCCAAACTTGTGTATATATAAACCTTTGACTATTTCCAGCATTTGTATTAAGAAACCGGTCAAAATTTGAAGTGGTTACAAGGAATCTCAAGCGCCAAAAAGTTTGAGCGGTCTGATACTTTTTAGCATTGAATATCTGACCTAGTCTAATATTCCAAGAAGAGAAACTTTCATTCTGGTTCATTGAGAAATCCATTGTCAATGTCAAAATTAAAACAGAATAGACAATAACAGTTTAGTTCGATGTAAAGTTGGCAACGACATCTCAAGCAGACTACCCGTTTCCCGGTCCAGACTCCCCATAAATTACAACTGGTCCCTAATGCGTTTGTAATAACGAAAATGCGGACAATGACCTGTAGACGGACCAGTACTTCTATATATCAAGTCAAATTGTGTCAACATTTGATTGGATGAGTCAAAGTATAATCTGGTTTGCTTCTGATATTCTACATGTACGTAACTGGGAAACAAAACAATATTTTGTCGATTTGAGTATAGATTTTTTTTAAAATACTTGTCAATGGAATCGATAGGATAGAACATTATATTTCTTTAACTTGGTTCACTTATTAAAAAAAAGCAATTGAGATTTTTTTAGCTGGGTCTGATTATTTATCGCCAAGCGGTAAATCACTCTCTGAAAAAAGCGCAGGAGATTTCTGTTGAAACAATGAGATTTCTATGAGATTCCAAAAGAAACAATAGAAATTTACATGGAGGTGTAAGAGATTTCTCAGCAAAGATTTACCCCTCGTAGATATTCCAAAGATATTCTGGGTCTAAATAATTTGCTTGCTCTGCCTACCATATATTTATATTGAGTCGGATTATCTTTATGGATCTGCAGTAAGAGGTCATTTGTTCGGCTGAGTACCAACTTGAAGGATTTTTTTCTATGGAAAGCAATTTTCTCGCTTCCATAACCTTTTTTCAAAAAAGATTCAGACACCTAATTTTTTTTTAATATTTTTCGCACTCCTCAATATTTAAATCCCTAGTAGTGTTTTTTTTAAAGAATTTTGGACCTTTAAATAAGAGTAAAAGATATATCTTAGATCCATGTAATTAAGTTTTCCTCGAAATAATTTCAGTACCTGAAGCGGGTACCCGATCAAAAAATGACTGACTCCTAAAAAGTCGTACTGCTTCAGTAGTAATCCTTTTTCAAATAACACTCCTTTCCGTAAATAATATTTAAGATGTGGGTCGGTTTTTCTTTTTTGCTTTGACCTACTTTTGCCTCTATCTTCTGATAGCGGCTTTTGTTTTTGATAAAAATTAGCACAGACATAGTTCCTAATACTATCTTTGCTCCGTCAAAAGCTATAATTCCGAAAGTAACTATTTCTTTGAACAGTTTTTCTCACTTAAAGTGAAACCGAAAGTACTTCATATTTCCCCAAATAATTAACCAATTTTTTTCAAGATTAATTTATTATGATCTAGTATCTGATAACGATGTTTCCTGAAAGTTGCAGAACCACTAAATACCCGCAAGGTACTTGTACACAAACATTAAACCGGAAGAAAAAAAACAAGAATTAATCTATACAAAACCGGCGCACGGGAGACGGAGTGGACGACAGATCGAACGAAGGATTGAGTATGAAGATGAGGGAAAATGGCGGGGAGAAAACGCTCTGATAAAGCAATAGCTTTTGAACTCTACAATTTGCGAGATAACTAAGATCTCTGTTAGGATATAGGAGTCATTGGATTGGCCGAAAACAACGCAATCGCAGCGAGTGGCGCTACTCTCTATCCTCTGCAGGTGGTACCCAAAAATATTTCATGTAAATATTTGGTTCATCTGCATACAAATAGTAATTGCTCAAAATGGCTAAAAATGTTGCTTAGAGACTCTAAAAAACAACATTTTCTTCGCTGCCCAACCATAGTGGGTGGCATTTTTGGAATTAAAATAGATCTTCACTATAAAAAATTCACGTAAAGCCTTTGAAAAGAATTTAGCCCCATTCTTCCAGTTTTGCTCGCGAACTATTCAAAATATTTTTAAAGTAAAAATTAGATATGATCAGTGCAGGCAGTATCATTATGTATAATTTACGCTTGTAAGTACTAAAATATTTTTCCGATAACTGAAAGGAGCAGATCAATTTGATCAATGGAGTGAGTTTCAAATATTTGTTTTGGATAGTCAATATAGTTTTATGGATATCCCTACGAATCTTTGGTTCATTAGCAAGTATTTATGACTAAGACCACCAGGGGTTCAAATTTGGTCCAACAAACGGCCTCCGCACGTCCTAAGATTGATTATGTTTTTTTCAGTATTTTCACCGGGGAATCACTCTAAAGATTTTAGCGTTTGCCAATGCAAAATAGGCTTTTGCCTGCCAAAAAAAAAACAATAGTTGAAACCCTGGAACTAGATCCATTAAGTATCATTTCAATATACACTCAATACAATAGTTTTAATCATAATTCACATGTGACCTCAACAACTTCTGATAACATTACAACTTGTCATAACTGGGTTATATTGGCTTTTCATTACCCTCACTTACCGTACTTAAAATTCTTATGATTCCCACACTTGCGGTCAGACGTTGCATGAAACTGCTTTTAATATCAAAACAAAACAGGTTTCATAATGATTGTGTACGAAATGAAAAGGTGGTCGCAAGGAAGGAAATAAATTTCAAAACAAAGGATAATTTCTAATTGGATTTTTTTACCATGGAAGATTAATCTTCGCATGAATCAGGATTTTTGCAAAAATAAATCCATTTGAAACCTTATCTTTTTGGCAAATTAAACTAGTAGATGCATTAAAGATCGATACGCACTTCGGTTTGGATGTAAAACGGACGAAGGATGGGTTGGATTTTGAATGAGATTGGACGAGGGAAATCCAGGGGACGTATCTGGAGAAGAAAGAGTAACCCCGAGGAGAGGATAGATTATGTCATATCTGAAGCAGACCAGAAGAGCCTAGTGGTAAGAAAATATTTTTCTTTTAGGGGTCGTCTACAAATTATCGGTAAAATTTACCAATTGATTGGTTAAAAATCATATCATCAATATTCTGATTGGTTTTTTAATAAATGTCACAATTTGTACTTTTGTTAAAACTCATAAGCACGGAAATGATGAAAAGTGAACCATTCATTTTCTGGGATGGTGCAATTTTGAAATAAATAGATTAACAATATTAATTGTCGACAAACCCTCAGTAAGTCTATGCTTCTTTTACCTTTTAAGATTCCACAATCAAGGATATTCAGTTGCTTACCAAAAGACATTTGATGCAAAAAGCAATCTTTTTGAATACAAAGACATTTCCCGCCCATTCGAGTTATCTTGCCCCTGAATTCCCCTCAAAATAAATGATGAGATGGATAGAAGTTTGTTTAGTGATCAGAAAAATAGAGCTGGACAAATTCAAAGTACTTGCTCTCACCTCCCGTGCCACCCCACCCACGTGTCTAGTATACGGTCATATACAGCAAAATGTAGACGCTGTAAGACCAACATAACATTCGACGTCACTTTCAGTATGGGGAAGAAGGAGAAAGTAAGGCTCCCATCGACGCTTCGACGTCGAAAAAAACGTCTTTCCGACAATGGACGTCTGTAAAGTCTAAAATACGCCCGACGCCAAATCATATCAACCCCCTCCCCCCACCAACGCCCCTATTTTATCAGAATGATCTTCAGAAAAAGTTCCCGATCAGAATGGGTTATATCCGTACAAAGGGGAATGCTCAATAATTCCGATACTCTAAATTTGCCTTTTTAGACCTACCCATCCCTCACGTCACGCTCCGTAACGCGACGTGGCTTCCAATCTTGACCCAATGCCAAACGATTCATGGTACAATACAGTTTCAAAAGTTGTCTTAAAGTGAACGGTGAACTAATAAAGCTCTTTATTACTCGAATCTCTCTCTACAACTCGAACACTTTTTGATTTCCTGGTTGTTTGAGTTATAGAGAATCTGCTGAAGAATTATTTTTCCGTGACGCCATGGACCTTGGATAAGACCTTGGATAAAATAGGAAGAATCAACCTTAAGTAAGCGTGAAGTAACTATTGAATGCTCCCCATAGAATGGAAAATCTGATCGGCAATAGCGATTTCACCCTGATCATCATTCATCTATCCTTTTTTTCGTTCTATAATTGTTGATCGGCCGTTATAAATGACCCTGATAAGGGTTCGGCCGGGTGCCATCTTAGAGCATTTTTTTAAGGGGTCTAAAATTTTTCAAGCAAAATTAAAGGGAACTGAATATTTTGTGGGTCCAGAATTCTTGAAATTATCATTATTAAGTGCGTGAAATTTGAGTGGCCGAATGTGTGGAAATATATGTTGCCTTCCAAAGTTCCAAATGTTCCAAATGGGCATCCAGCCGAAAAAATTATGTTTATTATTTATTATGTGTCACACTTAAGTTAAA
This sequence comes from Nanomia bijuga, assembly GCA_032273505.1. Lineage (NCBI taxonomy): Eukaryota > Metazoa > Cnidaria > Hydrozoa > Siphonophorae > Agalmatidae > Nanomia > Nanomia bijuga. Next base: position 12,761 of record JAUKPT010001342.1, read on the forward strand.
TATTCTTCAACATAACTTTTCCTGAAAAAATACTTTCTTGTAAAACCTTTTTCTATGAAACATATAACATGGGAGAAACCAAGAAACACAGCACATCTAAAGACGGTGAGTGAATTGTCAGAAGATTTCAAAAACTGCGGTCACAGTCACACAGCGGTTGAAGATGAAATTTTCTAATGTTTTTTTTTATATAAATATGGCATAGGTTTCTCGCGCATAGTATTTCCAAAATGTCTTTCGTGCATGTCATCCTTATAAAATCCGTATTCAGTGACCCGGTCAAACCCGGTTAAAAGATACTTGACCCAGTGAAAAAAGTCCAAAATTACCCCGGTAAAAATACAAAAAATTGTCCAGAACCGGTCGAAATTCAAAAAGAAATTTGCCTCAGTGGACTTCTAAGAAAAAGAATCGTTGAAAATCAAAGAATTTTGGGTGCCCGGTCAACTTTAAAAAATTGAATTATCAATGACCCGTTTATCTAATTAATCAAATACCAGATGTTTCAATCGATTCATCTAAGAAGATCTTAGGGGGACATTCAATAATTACGTCACGCTGAAAACGAGGGAAGCCATTCGTTATTTTCGTAGTACAGCGTGATGAAAAATGAGCGGAGTAATGGGGGTAATTGCCAAAGGTTCCCAACCTCAAGATGGCGGAAATCATCACGTCACGTTAAATGCTCATTTCAAAACGTTTCGGGGCGAGGGAGAGGGTCTAAATTAGCGTGTTGAATGCTTCCTTGAGAAACATTTTCGCTGGATATATTGCCATTTCATGTTTCAAGCCCTTGACTAGTCAATCCAAGGCAAGTCTTATTCTCATTCACTGACCTCGAAAGGATGGAAGGTTACGTTGGCCTAGCTGCACAAGTTTCTTTTGGTTCGTTCGCATAATACATAACACTGCTATGGTAGTAGATAGACTACATATTTTAACCTTAATTAAATTCTAGTACCAAAATGTCATTATAAAAGCTCGTGACCAAAAATTCTCGTTTGATCCTCTTAGGAATTCATCGCCGATCATTAAATATTTATTTCCTAAAAGTTTTTTAATTAAAAGTTGTCTTGCATATCAAGTTTTTCATTAGATATATATTCACATTCAATTATGTTTTATCTTTGTTTCAAAACGAAATTACATTCTCATAGTAAAATTATATAACAGAATCGAATTCTGATCAATTTTGCTAAAACGTGGTAGAGTTATAGTTCTTTATAAGATCTACCAGCAAATTATAAAAAAAACTCGGTTCAATATTTTGCTGACTTCATTACTTTTTCCTGAAAATGTGTACACTTTATTCGAATATTAACTCTTCAGTTTTGTGTGTACAGTAGTCAGGTCAATGCTTCTTCCAAAAAGACTTGCTCGTTTTGTTTTCCTTCTTTTCTTGTCATTGGTATGAGATGAGATGAGAGAGGATTCTGAACAATTTTCCTCAATGCAAAACCATCGTGCCTGTGCATGGTTTCGTCAATTCTTCTTCATCTCCATGACAGGGTAGCACAGTCGCAAGAATTTTGAATTCATGAAATCTTTAAAAAATTTAGACAAGTTGTTATAACATCAAATGAATCTTGCATGGGAAATATATAAGTGAGGTTCCTTGATAACTTCGACGCAAAGGTTGACGAAAAAGATTCTTACCCGGCCTGTGCGCCAGACATATATCTTTTGCCTTAATTGCGTAGAAAACTCCTGGAAACTGACTTGGATTTTAAAGTGGCTTTCGCAAAGCGCAGCATAAAAGATTCGCACCATCTGTCTAGTTGTTATGATGATGAAACCAGTAGCGTATGAAGTAATGAAGTAATGGTACGTGGGAGAACTGAAAACGAGGTTCAAACAGGGAAGGAATGGAAATAACGGAAGGAAAAGCAACTATGAAATTATGAACAACAAACAACAAACAGTGTGGAGAATTCTAGGAAATATGTATGTCTAAGGGGTCTACTCAAAAAGGTTTTCTTATTGGTAATGGTTGTGCGTGGGAGACCTGGAAACGAGGTTAAACAGGGAATGAAAGAAAATACAAAAACGACAAACAAACAATTACTGTGTGGAGAATTCTAGGAAATATGTATGTCTAAATTGCAGAAGGTAAAAAAATGAAGATAGAGATTAGGTTGGTTGGACTAGGTTTTTGAGTAGGTTGTAGTATCGATTAGATGCGACCTACCTTCGTGTATTTAACAAAACGTTTCATATCTGCAGTACTCGAATTGAAGGCAGGTGAACCCTGATGTTTGTAAATCATGACATTTTTTTCATCTGCTTTTCATACCCAATCCAGTTATCTAATCCGAATTTAACATTTTGAGAATGCATTTTATACTGGAATGGACCAAAATGGACCAAAATTAGGCTAATGAGTGGCCGAAAGCTTCATATTCGCACTGATTATCGGTTATATTCGTAATTAGCATACCTAAGGACCAAAAAACATCGTACCCCATAGTTACCTTTCAGGTTGACACTTAGCTCACTGAGCTGCTGGTACAAATAGAGGAGAAATATTTTCATGGAACACTGCGAAAGAAAAAGTGGTAAGGTTCATTTGTAAGTTAGATGAAAGCAAGTAGATGGAAAGAAGAAAGATGGAAGATGAAAGAAGAAAGATGGATGAAGGACAGAAAGATGTGAGAAGGACAGAAGAAAATTGAAAGAAGAGGAGAAAGGTGAAAGATGGACAGCAAGATGCGAGAAGGACAGAAGAAAATTGAAAGAAGAGGAGAAAGGTGAAAGATGGACAGCAAGATGTGAGAAGGACAGAAGAAAATTGAAAGAAGAGGAGAAAGGTGAAAGATGGACAGCAAGATGCGAGAAGGACA
>JAUKPT010001343.1:0-15597 GCA_032273505.1 Nanomia bijuga
AACCTACCATGACAAATTCACAAACAAATTAAATTTTTGACATCTCATTTTTCTTTAAAAACAACTTTTTTGAATTTCTCCTTTAAAAAGGTAGTTTTGACATTAAATTTGTTTGCTTTAGTTCAAAAATTGATAGTACGTAACAGAAAATCATTAAAAAAACAAAAAATATCATTGGTTTGCAGGATATGATACAAAGTAACATTTTGTTACTTAAGTATCATTAAACTGTAAAACAGGTCGATTCTTATAATAACAGTTACAATTTCTGTTAGACCTATGGTTTGGGAAACCACTTGCAGTTTCTTTACAATAGAGAGATAGCAGTAACGCAAATATATGATATTTTGTAACAAGACCCTAAAAGTAGAGAAACTAAAGATGTTATAAAAACCAGACTTTATCCTATAAGTTGTTTAATCACTCTCTATTTTTAGCAGCCATGAATGGATAACAACTGATAGATTCTAAATTAAAAATAAGCATTAAGAAAAAACAGGTCAAAATTTCACAAATTGCATTTTTTTAACGCGTCCACCAAGACGCATTTTCTTAAAACTCATTTTTTTTACCTTAGAAGGTTTTAAATATATGTGTCTGTATCAGACACATATATATATATATCGAATTGAGTTTTAAATTCAATCTTGGAAGCAAGCGAGTGATGAATGAAAGGTTTGGTTTTTTCAGGACCAAATCTCTCCATCTCAAGACACCCAGATTGCCCATATTGTCTTAGATTTCCACAAGCCAAGTGTAAATTCAAATAATATTACAGAACCCCGTTGTCTACCCCCCCCCCATCCCCCCAGTTGATTAAACTCGCTCCGTGCAATTCGGGCGCTTTGCACGTTTTTTTAGATGCATTTGTCTCGAAACTCAATCTTTTACCTTAAGTTGTCCTAACTGAGTTTGTCTGCATTATGCCCTGGTGGCATAAGTTATCATATTTACAAGTAAAAGGAAAGGGAACATGGCCATTTCAAGATATGGCCTGATATGTTGCCGTGAGATAGAAACTACCAAAAATATATCCTTTAGATTTGAAATAGTTCTTCATACATATTGTCTCAGATTGCCACAAACCAAGTGTAATTCTTCCCCACCAAAACCCCTCACTGTTATGCCTTGTTCCACTTCTCACTCTCTTTACCCATTTTTCTTTCGCTGCGTTCGTCTTGATGCTCAATCCATAACCTTAAACGGTCCTTTCTGCTGAGGGATGACTATAAATGTTGAACTTCAAATTAAACACCGGTCGCATTTTGAGGTTAGTGCCACCGGAGGAGGTCATCTTAGTAAACGGACTTGGTCCGGGGATAAAGGTACTTTTCGGCTATTATTAGCCTTAATTAGCATAATTTTGGTACATTCCAGTATCAAATGATCAGGAGTTATTTATTGGTTTCAAAAAAACTGCTGATTCAGCATAATTTCGCCAATTTTGCAAATTTCAATCTCAATTATCTCGGAAAGTAGAGATCCAACATTAGCAAACCATACCATTTTTAATCTACTTTTCATTCCTTATCCAGCTATTGTATCCATTTTCAGAATTGAACATTTTGAAAATACACTTTTTACCGGGTTGTACCAAAATTATGCTAATTAAGGCTAATAATAGCCAAAAATACCTTTATCCCCGGACCAAGCCCGCTTACCAAGATTTTTCTTTTAATATAGACCCTAAATAACACAAAAATTGCTACGGCATTAATGACCTCCTCCGGTGGCACTAACCTTAAAATGCGACCGGTCTATGAATCGTGAATTAGTGAAAGACTTTTTTTTTCGTTACTTTTTTCTTCGTTTAAGGTAGAGTGTGTTTTTTTGACACTTTTTTTAAAGAAGGGTCTATCGTTTTCCAAAAGCAGAGGCCTTAGGTTTTATAAGAATTCAGAAATAAGAAAAACATTCACGAATGTGTCATTACTTGTGATAGCAACAACAGAAGAAAGGCATTATTCCATCATTAAGGTGTAGGGGGGTTACAACGTGTTGGCTAGAACTTTTTTAATAAGATTTTAAGAATAACGTCATGAAAATCGTTTATACGTGCTATACTATTGTTAACCAAAATGCTTTAGAAAATTCCCTCGTGCATTTCATTAAGCGTCTTTATATGAAAATAACTTACAAACAAAATGTAACTCCCCTTAAGACAGAAAGACAAAAAGTTGATGCTGTGAAATGATTTCTATAATTTTGTTGATTATTCTTCACATTATACGTCATCCGAACTTCCAATCTTTCTACAAAAGTCACCGCGTCAATATCCTTCTATTGATAAAGAAATATTGGCTATTTCAGCCGTTTGATTGCTTAGTGATTATAGCATCAGAAAGCTAATTGGCTTAATTCAAAATGTCACAATTTGATGTTTTGTTAAACTCCAAAATGAAGAAAACATTTCTACTTGAACCAATCAGTATCTTGATGATGTAATTTCCTACCAATCAAAAGATTGAATATTGAATATTAAAGATTGAATAATTTATAAAATTGTAAATAACTCCACTCTCCAGTACCTTAAGGATACAATAATCGTTCAACGTCCAAGAAAGAATCAGTCCTCCTTTGTTCAAATATCCTGTGCGCTATAACTCAACAAATCGTTTCAAAAATGTTTCCCGATGCAATTAAAAACTGGATCGTATTTATTCCTAGTTTCCTAACTGTGTTGTCCTATATTGTCTTAAAAACTCACTTAAATAATTTATTCAGACCAAAATGCAAATCGATTTTTGGAATCCATGATCGTATCGGTATTTGTTTTGTTTTTTTCATCTTAGAATATGGTCCTAGATTATGATATTTTAAACCTGGTTACTTACATGAAATTAGAATGACAAGTGGGTTAAGAAAATGCACGGTAAAATCGATCGCGATCGCGCAAGCCCTGTGCGCGTTTGTGTAACACACATTTCTTACTGACATACCTGTTCCTACCCAGCCCAATCTGTTATCTGATCGGTACTGTCATGGCATTCCATTATAAGATAAACATGATATGATATGGCATAACGCACACTTTTCAAGCGATCCTTAAGTTGAAATTCTGTGCCTTGCGTGATTGGTTTCACGATCCCAATTAAGAATTTTGCGTGATCGTTGCGCGATTGCAATCACTCGATTATGTCGACCATTTTTTATATTTTATTTTTTATGATTTTCATCCTTTTACATGACATTCCCGATAAAGGCAGTATATATTAAGTTCTACTAACGGGGATGGATCAACATTTACAACACATACAACATTTAACATTTAACGGAATCGATTGCCGAATTTAACGCACCACAAGGAATCACTTGTGGCGGACATTATTTCAGTGATTGATAAGTGAACCTGGATTAAATTATTATATCATATATTCCAAACTCACATGATGTGGTTTACAATAATAAATAAAGAATATAATCAGAAAGAGCATCCAAAATGGATAATGTCATCCATTTCTTCATTTGTTAATAGTTCATTTGTTGAACGGTCGCTCGTGACATCCAATATGAGTGAAGTCACCCATTCTTTTCCAGATGGAATCGCACAATATGGTTCTGTATACCATTGTTCCCCAAGTAAACTAATCTTTCTCAAGTTGCGACCGGTGGTTGATCTTGAGTCATGTCCAACTAAGTTGATCATGCCTCTCAGTACCAATTTTCTACGACAGATGAGAGGAATCAGAAACGAACAGAAAAACACCAGAAAGTACTTTTACATCCGCCCAAAAAATGTACAATAAAACGCCCTAAAAATGCATACATAAAAATCGAATCGTCATTTCCATCTTAAAGTCGTAGACAGTGCTGTAGGATATTTTTAACCGGGTGCCGAGGTTATGAACTTCCAACTAGAATTTCGAATTTTGAAAACATAAAAGTACTTTTACATCCGCCCATAATATTTTGAAAACGTTCACCTATCAGGGCTTCAAAAAGTCTGTATTGCCGGCACCGGGAAGCAATCAACTCCATGAGCCATTTGTACCTAAATGTTCACTTCGCCATTTCCATCTTAAAGTCATAGGGCGTCAAAAAGTCTGTATTGCCGGAAACAATTGGTTGAAAATTACATCATCAGGATTCTGATTGGTTCTTGTCGCAATGTCATTTTTAAACGAACCAATAAGATTCTTGATGATGTAATATTCAACCAATCAATCTGTCGAAACATGACATTTCTAAAGCCCTCCGTGCAAACTGAATGCTCCGGAAGAATAGACCAATTTAGCTTTTCAAAAGAAATCAAGTCGTTTTCTATTTTTAAAGTTAAATCGAAGTACAACAGGAAAGGCTTTGGAAGTCGATTGAACTACTATTTTTACCATTGTTTATGAAGTTTAGAAATAATAGGCATCCGTTATTTCGAGAAAAGTACATTTCATGGTATGCATATCATAAACCATAAACCATGTATGAAAACTAGTAATCTAGTTTTGGCTTCTTATACCAAATAATTAACTACGATAAAAACTTTCTTTTGCAATTACATAAAGATTTTAGCCATATTGGTGCCCTAAATTTTGAGCAGTTATGTGCAGAAATTTAGGTAAGAAAATCCATCAGCTCTATCGGAACCTACGGCTTCTTACTTAGTCCCGGATTTTCTCTCGAGTTCACCCTTGAATTTACCCTTTTCCCCAATATCCTCTAATTTTATCTAAAGCTTCTCCGAAATTCCCTAATTTTCTTTGCACATGGCCCTGTAGAACATCCCTGAAATTGTGTGTTCACCCATGTACACGTGACACCGTTGCACTGCTTTGGCATTTCCAATTACAGATTCACTTGTCACGTGATAGCCATCTTTATTCGATACATCATTTGTCATCTACTTGTATATAAATACAGACAGTAATTGGTGCTTGAAATCAAAGTACGTGATACTACTGTCTCTTACTTATGAAATTTGGAAGTATGCCAAGAACTCTATTTTCACATGTCTACATACATAGGCGCAAAAGCGGGGTAGGGGTAGGGGTAGGGAGGGGAGGGAGGGGAGGGGAGGGTATGCAGCCTCCCAGTCAGGTAGAAAATGATTCAGGCAACATTTATTGTTCAAGCTGAATTTCTTAGTTTGTGATGATTTTCTTCCCACATTTTAAAAAACAGGAAAGGTGCTGAATTTCTCTCCCCCCCCCCCCAGTATATACTCTGTTGTCAACACTCAGCAAGCGATCAGGGGTTGTGTACAAATTGTCGGTTAAATTTACCGATTGATACGTAAGAAATGTTACAATTTGTACTTTTTCAAAACTCAAAATCCCGGAAATGATTCTAAACGAACCGATTAGATTTTTGATGATTTCATTTTCGACCAATCAATCGGTAGGTTTTACCGATAATTTGTAGACAAGTCTTGCCCCATCGTAAGTGAATGTTCATCTGCTCTTTTAACCTTCGAGTATTATTCCAAAAAACACTTACTTAACAAAATACAGTCTACGTATAGATTTGTTGGCTTATCGTTTCATATCCGTCATTAAAGTTTAAAATCATTAAAAGTCCATTGACCTAGTCACGAAGCAATCTGAGTAATGGAAAATTTAACTGTCTGACATTCAAGACACTATTTTTTATTTTTACTACAATATAAAGGTCTACCATTATGATTATGATGTCATGTCTCAAGCTACCATTTTGAAAAGCTGCCATTATGGAAGCTACCATTTTTCATGACGTCGTTAATGTAGATGATACAAATTTTCCTTCAGGTCATTGGCTTTTATGATTTGACCTCTGAAAAGGAAAAAAAATTGTTCAATGTCATCCCATGGAGCTGAAATCAATTTTTACCAGGTCAAATGACCCCATTCAAATATGACACCACGTTGCAAACAGCTACCATTATGGAAATGAAATAAATTATATCATAATAAGTTTTAAACCAATCAAAATTATCACTTATTATAACAAACCATCAAACAAGTGATTGATGCTTGGGAATGTGGTTAAAAATGACTTTATATACCGAAATCTTGTAAATGGATTAAGGTTTTTCTCAACTAGAAGTTTCCATACGTATAGAAGAGATCATCTCAAAACCAAAAACATATGTATTCTGTTCTTTCGTGTCCTTACGTTTTCATGAACTCCTTACATTATTCAAGAACAGCGTATGCTACTGTCTGCTTCGTGTGTGAATTGTTTCAAGTGTTTTTCTCTTTTCTCTGAATTTCATACAGAGATGATTCTATTTCTTTCCTTGTCGTAGATTTTATGAAATGCATAGATAGGAAATGAAAACTATTTGTATGCTTAAGAGTAAAGAACACGATTTTAGAACTATAGGCTAGACACGGGGGTTGCTGGGTCGATAGGCTACCAGGAGTGTGTCGCAGAGGTATTTTTCTGAGCACCATTTTTGACTGGGCTTATTCGTCCTAAACCAAACACATGAAGAAAGAGTCATGTTTTATTGGTTCAATGTTTCAAGAATTGATCAAATGGCCATTAAGAATTTCAATTCCGATATGTATAACTTGTGACCAGGGCTGCAAAAAGTCAGTGCCGCACCGGGAAGCTATCAACTCCATAGGGTGATGGTGGAATGGGGTGGTCCATTTTCAAAGGGAAGCTAAACGTTGCTTATAGGTGCGTTACCGGGAACCATTTTTTTTTTTATGAACCGTCTCCAGTGATATTTGTCGGGGAATTGGTAATTCCCCGGTGGGATCCTCCATCGGGGTGTTTGTAACATGGGAACACAACATACTGCTTCATAGCTCAACACTTGAGAATGACATAAAAAAAAGATTTAAAATGAACAACTAGATTCATCTGGTATTTTCAAAAAGAAAAGTTATAAATGCTAAACTGAATATATAGCGTTCTTATATTCAAAATTGTTGAACAAAAAATGCATAAGTTCATTGTGTGTACTTCGTTTTAAACTGACCACTAAGGAAGGAACACACGGAAATTTATGTTTGTGTGCTTACGTGAGAAACAAGATCTTTTAACAACAAGCGCGGCTCGAATGGCATATCAACTTTCTTAAAAAGATATCCAAAAGATACGAACAAAATGGCTTCACGTACACATGCACATCAGAAGATAATCAAAGTGAATTTTAATCAAGGGAACTTTGACCACGCTCAAACCATATTTTTTAGACGTTTTTCTAATCTGTTGAAAACGAAAGACTAATCAAGGCACGTATTTCCATTTACAGAGGATATAAATCGATGGAAATGATTGGAATAGCAGTTTTAATGATGTTTGAACTAATTGAGAGTTGATAACCTTTCCTTTGAGACGCGCTTAGGGGCTGTCTACAAATTATCGATAAATCTTTCGTTTAATTGGTTCAAGATTACATCATCAAGAACCTGATTGGTTCGCTTATAATCATTTACGGGATTTTGAGTTTTAACAAAAGTACGAATTGTGAAATTTCTTGACTGACCAATCAGATTTTTGATGATGTAATTTTAAGCTAATCAATCGGTAAATGCTAATTTGTTGACAATCCATTTAAGAAGTGATTTTGTGACACTAATATCCTCCATAACACTCGTACCAGGCTTTACGCGGTAGACGCCTGTAACGATGGGTTAACTGCACACGTGCTAAAGATTCCTTCACGTACTTGCAATGTACGTTGAGAAAAGTCACATCTGAACATGAGTGTGGCTTAAATGTTTTTTCAAAACTCAATCGGCAGGAAATATTCGATGGTCTGTAATTTTCAGTTATTATTCGATGGTGTTAAAAGTTATATGAAGCTAAAACCACTTTCTACCAAAATTCCCCAAGATTAACTCAAAAATGGGTTAAACTCCACCACATGTGGAAAAAAAGAAAATGTAAAATATATGAAGTTGGATCTTTTATAAGAAATGTTTTCCATCTTGACTCCAGTCGAAGGTGGGACTAAAACGAACTCCTTGCAATGAAGCTATTTGAACGGAATAATATCCAAGATGAGAGATAGTCTCAACAAGAAGATATAAGATCTTGTTTTCAGTTCAGACATTGTCTGGCATATTTTGATTTGTATGACCCTGATAGCAAGAAAATGTGTCTGGTTACGAGGGCATCAATGGAACTTATCAAACTTGTTAACATTTGTATTATAGGGGGGGGGATACAAACGAATCAAAATCCGACAATGTAATAACCATTTTTTTTATCGTTAAAATAGTTAAAATCAGATAAAGTTAGTCAAAATTACGCCAAAGTTGGTAAAAAATCCGACAACATTAGCTAAATACCCGACAACACTAGCCAAGACTAGCCAAAAAAACGATAGCTTGATCAAAATCCGACAACTTGATAAAAAGCGGGGGTGTAACACGCCCCCTAGCGACGCCACTGAGTAGTTTTGTTGTCTTTTTTTACTCTACCTCTCGTGTTTTTTCAGATTGTTTGTCCTGTACTTTCTGACTCACATTTCACCTGATAAGAATCTTAAAATTTTCTTTCAAATTTTCTTGATAAGACCTGGACCTTTCCTTTCTATAAACATTGACCACACTGCTAGCGACAAAGTAACCTAACCACATCAAGACTACCATTTTTTTAACATTATCCAATTCTACCATTATTGACTTTACCTATACAGGCTACCATTTTACAGCTACCATTTTGAAGCTACCATTTTTAATTACGTCAATTTATATAGTTTGATCGAATTTACTTGTGAGGTCATTGTAATTTTTTTTGATGACATTTCCTGATTCAAATAATCAAGTTATCCCATCACTGACAGGTCATATGACCCAGCTCATAATACAGTTCCATAATGGAGCTACGTGTCGAAGCTACCATTTTAAAAAATGACGTAATGTACAAATTTACCATTTTGAAAGTTGACATGATATAAAAAATGCTATTCAAGATTGACTTGTGATATTCTCTGTTCGTTGTATCATAGTTCAGTTGTAGTTGAAATCAATTGTTTAGGTTTAAAACATTCTTTGTAAAAGTTTGTTGAAATTCTAGTGGTCACTAATATATTGAGAAATGAAATTATTGATCTTGATCACTGTGTGTGTATGTAGTGGGGGGGGACAGAGGGTATAATAATTCTCCTTAAGAAACAGTCGTATATAGTAATAAAAATCAAATTTATCGTTGGTTCTGAAAATTGCTGGAAAAAAGATTTACCTAGTTTGCAAATCCAAGGAGGGGGTGTATTACCCCTGCCCCTCCCTCCCTTGGTAGGTTCGCCACTGGTCATAGCCATGATGCGATAAAAAGACAAACAAACAACTGGCAATGTTCAAATCAAGTTAAACTTCGTAGCATTTTGTGCAGAAGGGATTAGAAACGATGTAATAATATGAGTCCAAACTAGACCATGGCCTTGATTAGCTCGAAAACGTCTTCTGCGAGACAGCTAACATAACCTAACCTTGCTTCAGAATAAATGATATGATATAGCCACCTGATCTAATTTCAGTGACGTATCAAAACATTAATGAGGCCTGGCTCAATATAGAATACACCACACTGTCACTGTCTAATTGAGTAAGTAACTTAAGTATTGACCTTATAGCCATTTCGATTCTGAAAAAAAGCTCATGTCGTGATTGCAGTTCCTGAAGTCTCCTGAATAATAATAACCAGACGTCTTCTACACAAGATGGCTTGCATACAAATTAAAGAAAAAGAATCGTTTTTATGTACCATATTGAATTTCTAAATTTTTAAGCTACCATTTTGAATTCTACCATTTTGAAATTCTACCATTTTCCATAATGATGTAATGTTCTTTTATTGTATTCTTATGAAATTCATCTTGAGCTACAACGTTCAAGGTCATTGTATTATTTTTTTTCTACACTTGACCTAGATCTACGAATTACAATTTATCAAAATATACAATTTCTTACAGGTCATTTGACCCGTTGAGTTGTCACTATATTTTGTCATGACAACAAAAGGCTACCATCTTTAAAACATAATGGCCACTTAATTTCTCGTGAGATTAACCCAGTCGCGTACAAGATGACATCATTGATTTATTCAATACAAAAAAAAATGATGTCCTTTTCTAAAATGGTAGATCTAAGTTTAAGCTACCATCTTTAAGGATATAACATAGTTAGGGGTTACCATTTTGAAAGAAAAACGGGGGATTAAATTATGTAATTTGTTGAGTCGTTCTCTGTTAATGTGATTTTCTTCGTATAAGTAGCGCAACCACAAACATGGTCTTGTGAAATGAAATTCAGGCGACAAGTTGTCAAAACATCTGTATATCATATTTTTAAATGCGAGAGAATATTATGAGCTATTTTTTTACTTGTTGAGGCTTCTTAATTTTACCCCTTTTTCGATGTTTTGGTTTAATATGACACAAGTTTTCATGTTCTTTAGACGTATTTTTTTGTAACCTCATTAAGTTTTAATAACGTTTTCGATTTGACCATGGTTTTGGTTTTTAGTCGAAAAGTATATTAGAGAGAACTCTTAGTTGGTTTTGTATTCAGTCGAAAAAAGTGAGAACTTTCCCGAACTTGACTATTGAAATTCCCAAAGCTTATCGATATTGCTCTTGAAGTAATTTACAGATGTCGAGTCGGTCATAGTGGTTATTTGTTCCACGTGTTGACAATTCTTTGAGTGAGTTTGTTTGCTTCTTATATTTGTAAAAACGATTTCGATATGACCCTCGTTTTGATTAACTCAAAAAAAAAATGAGAACTCGATGCCTCGTTGCGATCATTTTACTGTTGACGAGTAACAAAGATACCGTCTTTTCTCCTAGACTTAATGTGCTTGCCAAGGCATTAGCGAATAATAAAAAAGAATACCGTCTCAAATTTTTAAAGATAAATTTTCTTGTTGATTTGACCTTTACGACAAAAAATGTGAGAACTTTCGGCGGTAGAATCACGAGAGTCTCATTTCAAATAATATCTTGATATCTATCCAACGACAACGAAATATTTTGGCCAACAGCTTTTTTATTCAACTACCGTAAATCCTGATTAAGCGCCGCCCTCGAATAAGCGCCGCATCGAAAAAGTCTAGTTTTGAATAAGCGCGGCGGCGCTCAATCGAGGATATACGGTAAGTACCCCTTTTGATATGTATTTATACAGAAGACATGTTCAAACACTGTTCGCTTGTTTTGTGCATGATATTTTTCGTTCCCGGAAAGCATCGTCCCTAAATAACCCATTTCTCATACTAACCCATCATAACATCCTTTGGCTTCATAAAAGGTTTCACATTCATTTAAACGATCATCTATTAGATGGGGGTGGGGCGGGGAAGGGCGGGGTAGTTTATGTGAATTTTATTGTACTGAAAATGTGGGTTGTTCATTGATAAAATTTTTCATTCATAAAATCCATCGTTTTTTTGTTTTTTTTCATTAATTCTACAATTCTTTTAATAAAAAAAGTTTAATATTTTTGTACTGAAAGGGGGGGGGGTGCCGGATGAAATATGATTAATAATGAGAAAGATTGGTTTTCATACAGATCTACGAAAGGGGAGGAGAGTAGGAGGAGAAGTTTATCTTTTAATCTGTTTCCCTATTAAAAAGTTTTCTACAATAAAAGTAATGAAAAAACAACAACGTAATAAGGAAAATAAGAAAAAAATGGCAATATAAGTATATAGTAAAGCAGAAAAAAGAGATTTTTTGCATTTTAGATGAAGGAATCTTCTAAATCAGGGGTTCTCAGTTTAATTTTAGGAAATTCTTTTAGTTTAGAATCAAAGGCCTTTCTTTGCTTCAATTTTCTTCAGATTTTATTTCATAGAAAAAGTCAGAAGTTTTCAAGAATCAGTAATGGAAATAAGGGAAGTAACGTAAACACCCCCTTCTTTTTAACGCCTTTCTCTAATAAACGCTTCCCCCTTAAAAGCAAAGTATCAAATAAACGCCTCCCTCTTATCAACGCCCCTCTTATTAACGCCCCCTGAGAATGGACGTTTATTAGAAATATTACATTATTAAATAGTCTTTTCTCATACAAAATATGGAAATTTCTCCCGAAGGATTGATTGCTTTTATATCAAAAGTATATCATTGTGGACCTTGGGCGATTAATATTTTAAGATGGAAGTAGTAAACCTATAGTTTCACTGAATGAACTGTTATTCTTCTTAAATTTGAATTTGAATGGTTCTTCCCGGTTGCCCTATTATGGAAATACTCAAGCTGGTGGGCTTGATTACCAAATGTGTGAAACAGCAATAAAACTTTGTATCGCCTGCATAAATTAACAAGTTACTAAGGGAGATATAGCTCCAATCTTTCAAAACACTGATATAATTTTAGTGTGACTAGTGTGATTCAATTGATTTAAAAATGGTAGCTGTTTGTCTTGACTGCAAAATCCAACTGACCTCTTTTCGTTATTATATATTTTTATAAATAACGTAAGTTTACTTGTCATGATGAGACGAGGACATGTCATCAGTTGTTGTCAAGTGCTTTAAAATCGATACCTCTTCGCAACAAGTGTTCAAGTGACACTTTACGACAGATTTACAATTGTAAATCCTTCCTCTTAATTTGTCACATAATGGGTGCACTAAAAAAATGTATACAAGATTAAAATTGATAATGCTAGCTAGCTATTTATCAGAAAGAAATGAGTTTTAAGTGCCCTCTTAAAAAGAAGTCGTCACCTTGTTAGAAATAACGCAGGGGAGAGGGGGGTCAACGGAGAAGGATTTGGCCCTGAACCTCACATTTCCTAAATGTCTGCTCTCCAATACGAGGTTATTTCAAAATGGCTGATATTTCCATTATTACATCATCCATCATATGACTTCAGAAAAATAATTCCTAAATGAAAGAATTTTGTAGCAATCAGGTCAAAGTGAACGATCTCTTTAATGTAAGAATAACGAAAACGCGAAAACGGATGCATGTCAACCATTACGTCATTTTTCATAATGGTAGCTGCTGAAATTCTTAATTCTAAATAATGTTTTATTATTCTCAGGAGAAACAACGAACTTTCAAAATTGTAACAGGTGAATAATGACGTCATTT
Source organism: Nanomia bijuga (assembly GCA_032273505.1). Taxonomy (NCBI): domain Eukaryota; kingdom Metazoa; phylum Cnidaria; class Hydrozoa; order Siphonophorae; family Agalmatidae; genus Nanomia; species Nanomia bijuga. Next base: position 12,971 of record JAUKPT010001343.1, read on the forward strand.
TTAAAATGGTAGCCTTTTTATGAATCAAAATGGTACCATTGGTAGACGATATAGAAATTAAACGATGAATTTCAAAATTGTTACAAACGAATTATAGGTCAACATTATGACGTCGTGTTTCAAAATGGTCGCTTACAAAGTTTAAAATGGTAGCTTGTTGGATAATAAAATGTCACCCAGGAAAAGATATCTTAATGTGTCAAGTGTATAATGTAGTTAGTGGTTAGTAAATATTTGATAAATGTGAGTGAGATAGCATATCGTCTGACCTTTAAGTTAAATAGAACACGTTTTCTATTGAAATCCCATGGGGAAAAGGTTTATATTAATTGTGTGTAGTTGATGCATGGTGGTAGCTAAGACTTGTTCCCAACCCCTTTGATCAAGAAGTGCCCAAATGCGATTAACAGATGGTTCCGGGCCGCTGTCCCCACCTCGCCTGATGCGACTCATGATACTGGTATCAACGCGTGGTATGAACTCGATCAGACAATGAATAAGACCGATTTTGTGACCGTCGGTATGAACGACGCAAAGTCAGAAGTTGCAAGCTCCCTCCCCCAACTAGAATCTCGGGTTGAACGACGCAACTTCTGCCGGGAAAAATTATTTGATTTTTTCTAACTTTTCCACTGATCACACGTACTTCAGAGGAGGGTGTTGCTCTCTGTGGCGGCTCTTTAGCGTCTGGTTATTTTGAACATGGTCAGACGAGCACTACTCGTACTGGGATGTACTGTGTGTACTATTCCAACTCTATTAATTTCCTCCATTCCGTTTGTACGGACAAAAATATTATGGTGTTATTTTAAAAATGCTGCCCACCATATGGTTGAACGGCGAAGAAAATGTTAGCTTCTAGATTCTCTAAAATCGTCATTTTAGCCATTTTATATTTTATGCAATTACATTTGCCCGAGAAAGATTACCGAACGAAGGTGGGAGGGGGGGTGCAACCACCCTGAATCATTTCCTAAGACAGATATTCTGACAAATGGAACATTAAACAAAAGAAAGAAATGCAATGGTATTATTATGGTACCAAAAATATGTATTGTGAAGCAACGAAAGTTTTATGACTACTCAAATTATCAGTCGGATTCTACCGTGAAACTGAAGATCTTTTAAAGTCGCCATAAGAGAATGCGAAGAAGAAACACGAAGATGGATATCAATTTCATTCAAATTATTTTGTTCTCTTTTGAAGAATCATCGCCAGTAAATGACATACTTAATACTTACGATCTAAAACCAGAATTTATAAAATTTATAATATTTGTCTCTGAGATTTATCTCCTTGATACCTTGACAGAGCATCCAGATTCATTATTGTTTCTGTTTTGACTCTCGACTATCGAATAAGCGGGCATGGATGCTTATTCTTCCCAAAAAATAAATCCACCCTGGACACGCTTATTTGATCGTGGACGCTTATTAATTCTTGAGAAAAAGTGAACAAAATCAACAAAATCAACAAAAATTTACATAGTGGACGCTTATTACATACTGGACACATATTAATTTTAGCAAATTTCCCAGGGTGGACGTTTATTCCATCATGCCCGCTAATTCAATAGTCGAGAGTACTTATGTTCAGTCAGAATTGTCAGTTATTTTCCCTCTCTCCAAAGGAAATGAAAAAAATTGTTTTATTGCACTCATTGAGATATTTTCTTTCATAGTATGGCGAGGTATGCGTGGATGTGAGATCATAGGTCATAGATACAATGGAATGTCTGTAAATTTATCATTTCATTGGTTGACAGTTACATCATGAAGAATCTGATTGGTTTAATTTCAAGGTGCCTCAATTTGATATTTGAAATTCCGAATCTAAAGAAAGTCAACAAAATAACATCTGGATGACGTAATTTGTAACCAATGAAACAACACAATACCTACCTATAATTTAAAGACAAAACCTTGCTTGAGATTGCGTTTTTTTATTTACATTTATTTTTATGAATTTTGCGAATTTCCTTAAAATATCTTTGTCTAGGAGTTCAATCTTTTACAAGCACTCCTGATAACATTATTGCGGTTAACCGCTCTTAAACCGTTCTTAAACCGCTCTTAAACCGCTAATATATTTACCAAACAGTTCTTCTAAAAAGTTACAGTAGGGAGTTCATTCGTGCGATTCACGGCAAGTTCAAAATGTCGAGAAAATTAAAAATTCGATTTTCATAATCCGGTAAAGAAGGTTCAATTTGAGATAGAATTCCATTTTTTTTTGCAAAATTCGGAAAGTAAGAAATAGAAGATGTGTTCACCTGAAAAGGAGAGTTTAATTTTCAGGTGCATTTTCATTTCAATTCCATTTAACTCCATTTAATAATTTTGAAAACTTAAGCGTGGACAAAAGTGTAAAACTAATAACTGCGAAAAAGTATTAGCAAAGAAAAATGTTTCTTGAACTGACTACTCAATCCCCTTCACGTGTCATGGGTTGACTGGTCGGCATTACCTAACGATAGTTCCCCTCGCTAAGAACTCGAGTCGAGTGCATGTTATTGCCTCTTCCATCCGCGTCTCCCATCCAGTAAGTTTTACCATAGTTTTTAGATCATCTAGTTTAGAATCGCTATTCAAATAATATAATACTGTATTATAAGCTGCGTCATATG
>JAUKPT010001344.1:0-15594 GCA_032273505.1 Nanomia bijuga
AATTGAGTAATCCTTTATTGATCTTTTTGCACTAGTATACTGTTTGACTGACTTGTCATTGGGCATGAATAATTAATGAACTATCTGTCATTTTGTTTATTGGGTTACAAAATCACCTTCAACTAAGTAAGATTGATTTATTTGTGCATTTTTACTTTTATCTGACAATATTAACATTATTTTTATAGGTCATAAATATACTGTATTTCCTATATAAATTAGAAAAACGTCCTACATGTTGAAACTTGCCATATCTTAATTTCCGTCCTTTCTCTCTAGATGTCTATGGTTAATGCTATATTATTCCTATATGTTTTTATGTGAGAGAAAAGGTCAGGTATGTATTGGAGAGGACACATGATAGCCCACATGGTAAAAATGCTGTATTGATTGATTGTAATGATTCTTACAAGATATTCATGTTTTCATGAGGAATTAAAGTAACATAAATTGTTTTAAAAATAATGGTTTGAGGAAGCCTTTAAAGAGCTGAAAGAACAAGCTGTCTGAAATTCAAAATAATAAGAAAAACACTGGAACAAACAAGGCACTAAATTGAACTTGAAATAGAAAATGACCTTTAAACGAGATATGTCAAATATGTCTAAGTGTGTGTAAACTAATGTCATATTATTTAAAGGGAAGGGAATAAGTAGAAAGGAAATTCAGTGTCGACAGACAAAACTGTTGGAGCCAAATCCATTCCATAGGACCTTTACATTGAAAGTGGGTCCAAAATTATACTACATTTCACCTTATCTTTCTTCCCTCTAGGAGAACTAGGAGCTTTTTTCTCCTTTTCTTCTTTCTCGTCTGTTTTTGATTTATCATTTTTATTTTTCTCATCTTTCTTTTCAACTTCCTGCTTTTTCTCTTTTTCGTCTTTTTTCTCATCCTTATCCTTCTCTCCGTCTTTCTTTTTCACTTTCTTTTCAGTTTTTATAACATGCACATGGTCAAAATAACGATTACCAAGCATCCTGAAAAAGATATTCAGTAAAAAGGTTAGAAATGATTCAACACAAAAACATGTAATAGAGGTATTTATTATCAAAGATGAATATTCTGGTTACAGAGACCATTTTTTTAAAATACACTAACTTAAATGATTCTAACATTTAGAAGGCAATAATAGCTTGCAGCATAAAAAAGAATCAGTAATGAAAAAGTAAAAATACAGAATTCTGTGAAAAAAAATATGGAAGACTTGGACAGTATGGTAAAAATAATGGCTAAACACCTTTATCAAAGTTTGATCCAATAAATACACCTAATTTAACCTTTAATCTCTAATTTGATTTCCAAATCTATGTAACATTTAAACAATGAGGTGCAAACGAATTTTAATAGTCTTAAAGCATACTTATTCAAAAATGCAACAACAGATTCTCTGTGTGTAAATGCAACTGATGACTTGGTGGTGCCAGTTGCCCATTTGGAATCCATGAGGAAATCAACAGCTTTCGAACCTAAAAAAGTAAATTAGTGGATAAATTAGTGGTTAAAAGCATCATCCTAAAATGAATGCCAAAAATACTACTTGACAATTCAGTATGAAGACAGAGTAAAAACTCAACAAGACCCATCTTAAGATTCAAACAACCAGTCAAAAGCAAACATAAGTGGCATGTAAAAAAAACCCAGCATAGTCTAATGAAGGAATAGGCTGAAACATTAGAAACGCATTAAGTAATAAATAATATATAAATTGTGGGGATGCTCATATCAGACCCAAACCGACTAGACTCAAGGTCAAATTACAATAATAATCTGAGAACTTACCATAAAAGAAATATGCTTCATCGCCAAGAAGTGTTGATTTTTTCGATTCAAGATTAAAGCGCATATATTTTGCAACTTCTTCTTCATCTTTTGTGAGGTTAGCATCTTCCTCAGATTGATTCTAAATGTTACAAAGATTTCAGATGCAATTTTTAATAAGGATAAGCTGCTTATGGATTTTCAACTAAAATCATGAGACATACTTCTCCTACTTGACCTGAAATACAACCTCCAGGGCACACAATCTCTTGCACATATGGGACTAAAATGTGGAGATCAATTTCAATTAAAGATATTACCTTTATATGAAATTTAAAAAAGCTATAAGACCATGTAAACCAATATGCTCTTACAATATATTCAAGGTCTAGCAGGGTTGGTACAAGCAGATCAAGGTCAAAAATCCAGACAATCCAGACATTTTCTTCTTGATTTGTCTAGACATTTCCTGTTTAAGTACATATTTTTCCAGACAAAAAATTATTTGAATTTGAAAGGGTATCATTTCAACTGTCCACCATACATGGTTGAAGAAAATTTTGAAAATTAGAACTTCTAAATGTCTCGAAATGCATTTAGATTGTCCACCATGGCTTGAGAAAATATTGAAAATTAGAACATCTAAATGTCTCGAAATGCATTTTCATTGTTCACCATGGCTGGAGAAATTTTGAAAATAAGAACTTTAAATGTCTTGAAATGCATTTACATCGTCCACCATAGTTGCCACATTTTTGAAGCCAAATTTAGGGATTTTCAGGGGCATATTTAGGGTAAAAATAGGGGGTTTTCCTGGGATTTTTTCTTGAATTTTCCCAGATAATCTGGATCATTTTTTTATGATATTAATTCAGGTAATGTACCCTACCATGGTTCTCAGCAAATAAAAATATCATTGAATATCATGATTAATGTAATGAAATGATGAAAAATATTTTGAAAATATTTTTTGATATATTGCAAACTGAAAGTGAGTTGTGTGAAAAATTATTAACACAGCATGTAAGCTAATATTTTTAGCCCTAATTTTGATCATTGAAATTATAGGCTATATAGTCTGTTTCAGATTCTGTGAGACTGAGACGGAAAGTGTCAATATCTCAAGTTTCCCATGATCGTTTTCCATTCGTTTTTCGGGAAATGAAAGAAGATGCTTAGAGAGAAAAGATCAGAGAAAAAAAAATTGAAAATATGAGAAGGAAGAAGGTGAAAAATGAAGCAACTATGAGAAAAAAGGGTCAGAGATTGCTAAATCAGTATCAGTTATTATTATTATTATTATATAAACTTTGTCAGTCTAGGACTGTTTGGTGGTAGAGTCTCCTCGTCCGCCAAATAAACATTCACACTTCATGATTACCATCTCCTGTAGTAGGTATTACAATTTCAAATGGAATGTCACTAATAATCCCTGGCAGATCCAATAAACTGTTCGACTCTCCTCTTCTCATTGCTGTGTACCCTGGAATAAGGGGTTTGTCTGGAACTAATTGTAGAAATCAATCAAGGTTAGATTTGAAAGTTTCAATACTCTGTCCAGATATGTCGCAAATGCATCTGGGGAGGCTGTTGAACAATCAAGCACCATGAACAGTGAGACTAGATTCACATAGAGTTTGGATCCTTGTAGCAGCATTACGTTTTACTGTTGGGATGATGCATGTATGTCTATTTCTCAATGATGGTTGATGCTTAACGCCTTCATCTCCGACATTGGGAACAAGACTCTCTAAGAGAGAAAATCTTAAATTTAGATAATCGTTCCCAATAGTTAAGTCCATAACATCCATGTATTTTGCGGATAAAGTTCCTCTGTAATATCTCAATTTTGGAGATATCACCCTTCTTTGTTGGACACCAAAGTTGGGAGCAGTATTCAATCCGTGGGAGAACCAGCATTTTCCACAAAGTAATCATCAATACAGGATCTCGAGATTTGAATGATCTCAATATAGAGGATATTGTTGCATTTGCTGTGTTCACAGTGTGATTTATATGGTCATTAAATGTTCCATCATCACTCATCATCACCCCCAAGTCACGAACACAGTTTTTCTGGTCAATTATACTACCAGAGCTTGATAAATAATTTGTGAAGATCTTGAGAGCATCATCAGCTCCATACCTCAATGCCTCAAACTTAAGGCTGTTGAACTCCATGTTGTTTATGGTCGCCCAATCGTAGATGTTGTTGAGATCTTCTTGAAATTGTGATGCCTCTTTGACATTGCTGACTCCTTTCATCACTCGGGTGTCATCAGCAAAACTTTTGAGCATTGAATAAACAAGTTTATTGTCAATGTCATCCATCAGGATGATAAAGATCAAGGGTCCCAAAACACTTCCCTGTGGTACACCAGATTCGACTGGCACTGGTGATGAGCATGCACCTTCTACCACAACTGTTTGGGTCCTATTCGTTAGGAAAGACTCGATCCATGAATAGAGTTGTCCTCCAATGCCAAGTTTTCTGACTTTACTCAGCACTATGTTGAAATCCACCTTGTCAAAGGCCTTCGCAAAGTCTAAGTATGCAACATCTACATTTAGACCTTGTTCAAGAAGATTTAGAATCTCGTCATAGTGACCTAGCAATTGGCTTAGGCAGGATCGACCTTGTCTGAAACCATGTTGAGTATCATTGAAGAGGTGATGTTCATCCATGAAACTCACAATATTGTTGCGTACTATCTTCTCAAATATCTTGATGAGGTGTGACGTTAATGCAATGGGTCGATAGTTCGCTGGGCAAGATTTCCCTTTACCTTTGTATATGGGGGTGATTACTGCTCTTTTTAATAGGGATGGTACCCTACCCACATCCAGGCAGCGTCTCCATAACATGAACAGTGGCTTTGCCAATGCATACTTACATTTTATAAGTAGTATAGCTGGATAACCCTGGGGGCCAGCAGCAGAGTTTACCTTAAGTTCCTCTATAGCTGATACAAAGTCGTCTTCATTGAAGTTGATGTTGTGCAATTTCCTGTTTGCCCCTGTGAAGGTTTCTTTCACTGGATCTACAGGTGATGAGAAGACTGAAGCATACTGCTTTGCCAGCATGTCAGCCATTTGCTCCGGATCGGACACATATTCCCCCTTAGAATTGGACAATGGTCCTACATTGCTTTTAACTTTGGAGAACTTTTTGACGTAATTGTAGAAGTATTTTGGATTCTTTTTAATACTTTGCAGTGCCTTTTGCTCATTGTGTTCTGACGTTTCTTTGTATATATTCATCATTGCTTTTTCAATTTCGACTAACTCCAGTCTTAATTTACTTTCGCGTGATGGTGAACTAACATATTGCAAGAGTTTGTTGATTCTTCGCCTTCTACGTACCAGGTCCGTCCTTATTCTTTCAGTTTTTGATGGCTTGGTATCTGAAGCACATTTCTTCATAGGAACAAACGACTTGACAATATCAAAACATATGTCAAGGAAGGATAATAGGACTGGTGATTTATTTCTGAATTCCCTTTCCCATTCATATGTCTGCCATGTTGGCGACAGTTATAAAAAAATCACGAATTGCACGCGTTTTAAAAACCTCGGAACACAGAATAACAAATATATATGATAGAAATAAAATAGATTAATTTGCGTAATCTTCACTTGCAGTGTGGTCACTGTGTTCCTCGTTTATTTAGTCACTTTGTCCACATGGTGTCATCCAGGGTTCCAGGTCCCCCCAGAATTTTAGGTCCCCCCCAATGGCAAAAATATCTCCCAGCCCCCCCCCTAAAAGAAATTGTGAAAAGTAATACCCAAAATGAGCATTTACACGAAAAACGTTTTAAAATGGCAGTGGTTGATTGGTGAAACGGCATCTGGAAATAAACCTAATTTGAAGCATTAATAAAACCAAAATCACATTGATTCATGAGGAGGATAAGTCTCCATACAATTGTTCAATATGCACGCCTGATAATGTACTCTTAAAACATTTATATTAAATTAAGTTGCTAATTTTAGAGTTGATGTTAGTTTTTCTTCTGCTTTTCTTCAACATACAGCATATCTGACTTTAGATAAATCTGTTTCATTTTTGACGTCATAGCAAGATGAAACAAAGCACTTTCATGCTAAACGTCCATTCAAGGTTGAGGGAAATACCTTGGTTGAGACATTTCAAAACAAACAGTAAGCTTTCCAATTCCTAATAATCTTGGGACACAGTCACAACCGGAAAGAGTGTGAGCTGCAATAATAGTTGATATGATGGATAAAAGTGTGTTTTTGGACTCGATAATTGATTAAACAATTCCATTAATATGTTTTTATTGACTTTTAAACGATATGAGAAGACCATCAAAAGAATTAAGACGTCTGTATCATCACAGAAAACCTTTACACAATCAGCACCTTCATTAACATAGGAAAAACATTGTTGCACGCCAGCTACTTTGTGCCGGCTTTAGAAATCACTTCTTAATATTGTTATTTTTTGCTCTATTTGCACAGGGGGTAAAGTCTGAAAAAGGAATGAATAATCTGTTTAGACATGATGCTGTTTAAAATTTCTCAATAAGGAATTTGGAGAGTAAATCAATAATCTGGACTAAGTTATCAGATGATGATAGTTACATTTCTTGTTGGAATGGGAGTTTATAGCGAAAACATGCATTTATTAGCAACATTCCCTATCCTTTGTTTCAGCGTTTGTTCTTTAATTGAATAACGATCAAATGTACATTAATACCATAGTGAAAATACTTTATTATAGTTACAAAATGAAAGTCTTTCACAAAACTATATATGAGTCATTTCAACTTTTCAGCGTTGATTTACCTTAGGAATCATACATCATACCATATCAATATATCAATTATGTATTAAATATTTCTACTTTATCACATTTTACTGATTCTTTTAGGTGTTTCATCATTTTTACATTTCTACTTATAGTAGAATAAAAACCATACAGCAAACTACTTTCAAATTGATTTAGTTGTTCTTCACCTATCTTCACACTATCAAATACAATTACGTTACTTTTGGCAATTAAGACCCGAATGAATATTTGTCCCCCAGACTATAACGGGGAAGGATCAACATTTTACAACACATATACAACATATACAACATTTAACATTTAACGCAATCCATTGTCAAACTTAACACACCAAAAGGGAACACTTGAGGCAGACATTATTTCAGTGATTGATTTAATTAAATTAGATAAGTGAAACCTTTTTATCATTGGTAGTCAAAACATTGATACTCAAATCATTAACTCAAATAAGGCAACAGGGCTACTTTAAAATTAAAATTACCTTGTTGCGTTTGTTTTGATTGATGGTGAATTCTCCATTAATAAGTTCATTATTTTTAATTGTTATTGAATCTTTCATGTAAAAGACAGTTTGTTTCCAATGAGTGTAACGGGATTCAGGACCTTAAAAAAAATCAATACATATCATGAAGACTAAGAAATTTGACAAGGATTTTTAATCCCCCTTCCTCCCAGCACAAGATAAGGTCCAATATTGTCTGATAACTTAACTCAGTCACATATCTTTGTAAATCGTTATAAATTGTCTGATGTCATCAGATTATATGATAAGACGACCCTCTGTGCTAGGGAAAGCTTTGCAACTATAGCTCAAAATTTGAATGAAAAACAGAATTATTAATAAAAAAGCTATTTGATTGGAACCAGCACTAAATCGCCAAACAGTGAAATTTTCGGAATTTAATTTCGCAGAACTAAGTTATACGAATTGGTAAATTTCAAGCCTCAAAAACACTCAAAAAGTAAAAAAGTGAAAAAAAAGAAAAAAAGAAAACTATCAATGGACAATGATTTATGAACCTATTAAACTGATCGCAGGTAGTATCCCTATCAAACTAACATTTATTTTTGTTCAAAAAGAATCTAACACAAAACACAGAAAACAAAGTTATAACCTTTTACTGCCTGTAACTACAGAAGTAGTGCAACTAGAACAAAGTTTTAACATTGAATTTATCTTTAGTGTACATGGTAACAGTGTACCAGCCCAGTAGTCCTCTGATCTAACGACCAGGAACCGGAAACACTGAATGATATCTCCATTTGCAAGAGAATTGGAAAAATTTAGTTTATAATTAAAAAAGCAGGTTTTGCTAAAAGATGCAGAACAATTTGTCAAAACAAATTTAAATAAAAACACCAAGGGGCTAATTTTTTTGGCAAAATGTACATAATTATATTTTTCATCAATTTTTGACACTTTAACCCAAAGAACCAAATTTTTCTTAGGAAATCTGGCCTTGTCACTATCTTGCAAATCAGCAATCATGGTAGCCCCCTTATTTAGGAACAAATTTGGCACTGTTGGCTAAGAAACTCTGAAATTTGGTAACTTGTTCTTCAGACTGTCCTGATGCAGAAATAAATAAAAAAATACAAAAATTGTTCTGAAGCTACTTGGGTCCCAATTTTACCAAATTTGGGTCTTTTCAGTCCTTTAACTTGAGAAACAGATTTTTCCTAGAAAGCAGGACATTATGCTAAAAAAGTTTAAGATTAAAAAAACACACATAAGTAATGGACTACTTGGTCCTTAAAATTCGAAAAAAAAACATTTTCACATAAGTAATAGTTTTTCCAATAGTTTTCAAGTAAACCTAACAGACGCACTAATGTACAAGGGTGAAATATAGGACGAACTCGGTGGTCAGTGGGTCCAGAAAATCAACTGACGTGTTTTATGGAAAGGGCCCAAATCTGCTAAGGTAGAGCAAAAGTTGGACCTGGACCTTTCTGGTCAAATCTTGACATTTCTCGTCTGATGAATAAAAATAGAATTTGATGAGGAATTACGAAACATGGAAAGGCAAGAATTGTCGAGAATTTTCCAGGAAACCGACCTATTAAACTGTTGAATCAGTCTTGGTTGATATGATAAATTAAATTGTATTTGAAAAACTTACCTGTAGAAAATCCAGTTCGTTTGTGACAAGGTGAGAATTCAACAGTAAAGAATACAACAAAAGCATGAACATAATCGTTACGTCTTGATCGGATGGTGAATGGAGCACTGAAATTCAAATCTTCCACCTTGCAAGTGTTCAAGTCAATTTCCTAAATGCATAAAAGTCACTATGTATAAGATAAGATTGCATGAGCAAAGAGCAAATTTTAAATGCTACTGTGTGGGAACACCCATTGTTACAATTTATTCTCTAAATGAACTCACCTTCATCTTACATGAATCTGTTACAACTTGTCTTGCTTCAACAACATCGACGAGTGGTTCCAACAAAGCTACATCACGAATTGCACTCATATCGAAACCATAAACACTATCCCACCAGTTGATCTTCTCTTCTTTGTATTCATGATCTTCAATTGCTGTCATGAACATGGATGCTTTATCAGGGAACATAAGACCACCTGGTTTTAACCATTTGTCACGAGCAAACAACACTGTATCCAACATGGATTCGTAGAGTAAACAATAACCCATCCATTCACTGATGATGATATCAACTTTTTCTGGAAGTTCAACTTCTTCTACTTTACCTTTGATCAAAGTGATATCTAGGAAGATAACAGAAAGGAAAAAAGAAGTGTAAAATTTCATACTTCATGAAGAGCAAACAATAAGAGATCTCAGACATGAGAATTCAAAAGTATGCACTATGAATTTATAGAATCTGTAAACAAAATCATAAAATAAGAGTTAAAACCAATATTTAACCATTGGTCCGCCGAATCTAACAACCTCTTATCAGATAGATGTCAAAGTTGAAATAATGGCACATAGCGCAATTTTTTTTAAAAAATTTGAGCTGTATATTTGCTCATACTGCGCTAAAATTTTGTAAGATAGTGAAAAAATTCAAAGACCATTTAGTGACATATTATAGAGAATAAAAAGAGAATAATGATAAAGAAAACAGCTTCTTAAATGAAGGCTTACCTTTATCAAGTTTGTTATCCTTCACAATATTTTTAGCATGGTCAATGATGGACGACATATCAATGCCATATACATGTTTGGCACCAGCCTTCTTTGCAAACATACACAAAATACCAGTTCCACATCCAACGTCAAGTACGACTTTATCCTTGAAAAGATGTTTGTTATTGTACATGGAGTTACGATAAGTACAAGTTCTTACTTCATCTTTCAACATTTCTTCATGGATTCCAAAATGAGCATATGAGTCAAAATAATAGTCCTTGCTTGTCATGTCATTGACATCAGTTTTTTCAGTTGTATCAGGAGTAGGAGGTTTTTCTTCACTTTGTTGAAGTGCTTTTTTCTTTTCATCTATACTTATGTCTCCATTTGGGATTTGAACACAGGCAGCAGCCATTTTTGAATCGTTGTTAGTTGACTAATAGAAAAAACAATTTTAGAACATCAACATCAACATCAACATCAACAATGCTGGTGGGGATAATATCAGTAGTTTTTAGACCAAACAGTGAGTAGTGAGTAGTGAGTTTCTCAATTATGGTTATCACCTTTGTTAAAGATTTTCAAACTTTCAAATTATTTTCGTCATGACGATTTATTTGTATAAAAAACTAAGATATGCCATTCTTGAAAATATTTCACTCTCTTGCAAAAATCACTTTTTATCACAGATTTTACTCAAAAATTGCTAAAATTTAAGGACTTTTTATTACCCTTACACTTAAAGTTTTTGATAAATTTTCTGGACTTATTAGTCTGGTCCCTCAGCTATGCTCTTTTGGGAAATGGTGGCAACTCTGTTCTCAATTGATTTGAAACCACCAATGCCTACTAAAAATGGGGTAATCAGCCGATTTTTGAAAATTTTACCCGAAACAGTCATTTTGGGCCATTTTTGGTCCAGGGGGGGCAAAATCCAGGGTGAGACTAGAAATTCAACAATGGGACGTAGTTAAGGGCTGAAATTTGGCAAGTAAACAGCTTTTAATGATAAAAAAATAATGTATTGGTTGCTGACAATTTTCAACATTTAAGCCCATTTTTGGATACCCAGACAGGGGTAAAAAGGGCAAAAAACAGCCAAAATTGATATTTCGAGAAATATATCATTAAATTTATGGTTGTTTCAGTTCCTGCAGCTCAAGAAAGGGATTATCTTTGTTAATAAAACATTATCAGCCATTTAAGATATCATTGGCACCTCAGACAGGCTCCAGACAGTACCAGAAAGTGCCAGATGGGGGTCAGATGGTCAAAAAATACCTAAATTGTACCCTTTTATTAAAATTAAGGGTTACAATATATCTTAACTCTATTCAAATGTGAGAAATATTTTCTTGGGATCGGATTTCATCTACTGCTTTCACAACTTAGCTCTGACAGACTCCAGACTTGGGTCAGACAGGGCCAGACGGGAGTCCAGACGGGGGTCAGATTGTCAAAAAATATTGTAAGTCACCCTTCATCAAAAATAAGGGTTTCGATACATCTGTACTCTTTTCAAATGTGAGAAATTTTTTTTTGGGATCAGATTTCATCTACCACTAACACATTCTAGCTTAGACAGACTCCAGATATGGGCCAGACAGGGGCAGACGGGGTCCAGACGGGGGTCCAGATTGTCTCATTTCTAAACAGACTGCCCTTTTACCAAGGCTTTCAAATCATATAAATATCATTAAAATATATAGGGCCAGATGATACCGGAGGGAAACTTAAAGGACAGGATAATGATTTATAGATGACTAAGAGGTTTATGAAGCAAAAATCGCATAAACACAAAACAAGTTTACATTAGAAATCGTATGGATCGTAGTCTGAATCATCGCTCCTGTCATCATCTGATGTCAAATACATGGAACTGTCTGAACTGTCATCATCATCCTTGTCAGCTCCGACATCGACATCGTCAACGTCATGATAGGTTACACCTTCTTTGTCTTTAGATTTACCTTGGCGGAAGTGAATTTTGGAATTAATATTTTCCGCCACACTGATGAGAATCAGATATATGTCAGTGTCATCCGCAACAACGCACACTGTTGAATTGACTTCTGCGCCAGCATGTACAGCATGCATCGGTATTTTCTGATCTGCTTTACATTGAGAAGAATCCAATTAAGGTTTTCTACAGCAATATACACAATCAATTTCAAAGCACTCAGTTCCTTTATTAACTACGACAATTTTACCTGGAATACATCCTGAACGTAGCTTACAAGGAGATTCACTATTTGCAATTTGTTTTTGCTATTCGACAAAAATGAATCCCATTTGCTGGTCGGTGGGAGTTTCTGGTCTAAGCTGTTGATTTTTCTTTCTACGACACTCACACTTCTTTGTTTTGATGGAATACTATGTGGGTAATCATAATCATCAAAGATAAGATGTAGTATGTTGCCAGGAAGGGATAACAGGTAGTTGACAATTCTTCCTGCCCATGATCTGAAAGACCGTGGTTTTAGTCCGACAATCGAGATCATTCTAACAATTCGCATTCCATCAACAATTGAAACAGAGCAACTAGGATCTTCTCTCATTTCTCTGCTGGACACAAATTTTGTAAATAGTTTCTGAAAATGTGTTTGTTTGATTTTCTACTCTGTAAGGATTCGTTAACGATCATGGTCTACTTGTAACAGGAAACTCAACTATTTTTCGAAGATTCAATTTTTTCACATCAAAGCAACCTAGTATTTCGGAGAAAGACATTCCCTCGTCTTCAGGGATGGAAAACTTCTTTTCTTTCTTCTTCTTTTCGAAAAGTTGTAAATCTTGTTGTTTGATTGGATCATAATAAGACTCTTTGACGTTTGTTTTAGTGAATCGTTCAATAAATGATGTCCGAGAATCTTCACCCCGTTTCTTCAGATCGATGATGTTTGCGACCATATCATCAGTAGCTATTTCACCTGTGGCAAAGTTTGTGATTGGGTGACCATCTTCCCACAGATTCGGTAACCACAACTCTATCGACGACTTAATACTTTTAACTTCTTCCTCGTCACATTGTATTCTGGCTGCTCCAAGTTCAACATGTCTGGTTTTGACTTTTTTATGAATCCTTTTGTTTTGGTGGTCACGCAATGCAGCAACGTGGTGATGAATTCTTGTCCATAGCTCTGTCGCACCCAAATTCTCCGTGTTACCAGATAAGCCACCAACGTCTTTAGATGACCTGTTGATGGTCATTTCTATAACCTGGTCGAAGGGGATACAAGAATGTGTTCTACCACTCAGCGACCCACTAAAACCTCCATTTTCAAGGTATTTGTATGTTTCTTCGTTTTCATCTTTTAAGCTAAGCATATGGACATAGTAATAACTCAAATTGCGTGCATAATTATGACAGTTCAAATGGAAACAATACAGAAGGAATTGAAAGATGACCTCCAGATAACCAACCCTATTACCAGTGCGAAGATAATGAATGTAATTCAGTAATAGATAGACCATCTCAATATAAATATCCATTAACCATCCCATACCTCCAAGCTGTGAGGCAGGTAACAATCTTATCCCTCCGTTCTTTAACACAGTATCAAAGTTCTCTCTGTTGATCTGATCTTTCAGTTTTTTCAAAGGGTTTTCTTCCTCCTCTTCTGCACTGTGATTGCTCGCCTGTTCTTCACCTTGTTTCTCGATGTATTCTATTTTAGTACGCAGGAGAACTTCATACAGCTTTTTCAGTTGATTCCCTCTTTCACGTCACCACCCGTCAAAGCTTTTTGAACCGTCCGTAAGCCACCTAGCCCTGATGATGATAACAACTTGAGAATCCCACATCGTTTGAACAAGCTGTATATGGTTCTAAGCATGCACATACCAATGTGGAATCCACCCATGCGAGGAATTACTTCTGCAAAAATATCCTCGCCTCTATCTTTCAAGCAGAACATCTATTATTTTTGTATAAATAGCCTAATCAGCTTCAATGAATATGAAATCTAATCCTAAATCTTTCCTTATCGCTTGTGTTCTCCTTATTTCAGCAAATATTACCCTGTTATCAGTTGGTGAAAACGGTATGGGAGGTAAGTATCCAACGACTATTTTGTCCAAGTCTGGTTTTGAAACCAGTTCTTGGAAACCACTCCAGGACAGCACTTTCTGTCTTTAGCTCGTCAATCGATAATGCGCCCAAACCAGGGAATATGAAGTTGATTTACAGGCTTCTCCAATTTCGCAGACATTTTCATATTTTAAGGACCTCACTGTTTCTCGTTTCATGTAAAAGTTGGGTAGCTCTTGACTTGTACCTTTATACGACCGGTGATCTTTTCGTACAAAATCGTTTTCCTTATTCAGAGATACATTGGACAGGTCGTGAATGATGTCGTACTTTTGGACTAGTATGGAATTAGTGTGATGCGATTCAATTCTCATCTTGTTTTTGTTCTTGTAGTCGATGTTGTTAACATGTTGGCACATGTTTTCTAATGTTTGAAGGAATAATTGAACACACCTTTTCAGTCCATTCAGCCCATTTGTCTTGAATAATCTTAGTCTCAGTGTTTGTTATACCATGTCCTAATTGTTTAAGGTCATTGACAACCATCTGTGAGCCTGTTTTTGCCAAGGTGGTCAATGACGAAAGTACCTAGTAAAACCAGGCTGAGCTCCAAGAACTAGGGACTGAATGTTCTGAACAATTTCACTAACCTTAGTTGCTTTATGATACGAAAGTGTAACAAAACCATCTCTTCCCAAAGCTGAATTGGGGCTTACTACCCACGCAATGAGATTAAACAGCTTCTTGTTCATTTCCAGGTGCTCGTTCATTTGAAGAATGTCTTGTGGAGTTGGTGGCCATGGTATTTTCCTGTGACTCCATGGATATCGCCCTCGAGAGTGACTTGTATTGCATATAATTTCTCAATCCGCTACCAGTGTTTATTGCGTTAATAGCATCAGGTAATATAGACGCATCTGAAGACATGACATACTCACTTTGAAAAACGTGGCTACTGCTGGAACATGGCGCACAAAACTGAACTGTTTGATGTCGATGCTTCGGACGGTGTCAACGTTAACAGACATTATACTGGAGTATAGTTCTCTACACTGTTTTAATGTGCATATCTCTCGTTTAACCACAACCAGGTAATTATTGACGGAAAGAAATTCAACGATCATTTCATGGAACGATTCTTTTGACACTGCTGTTTTGGAACTTTCTCTTTTCCAAGATGAGAATTTGGAGTAACAAGTGGGGTGGTATCCGATATTGGTATTAAAGAGTGTAGCATTGACCAACGCGTGCAATAAAATTCTCTCACCTGTAGCCCTGTATTTTGTTTTGTTATCAACGTGGATATGTGCGAACTCTATCAACACTTTCTCAACCATGTGCAGTGACTCTTCAATCAGATTTGTGTCATCATCATTCCGGTAAGTCATCGTCCTCACAGGAATACTTCTTCCTTTTTCATCCGTTTTATTCTCGAAACATAGGATACAAGTTGAATTTTCCTGTGTGGACTGGTAGGCAAATGCTTTCCAGGGCTCTGACAGGTCAACGGTTCCAGTATGTCCCACAGGCGATGAAGAAGGCGTTGGTGCTGGCGGTGTGATCTCGAAATTCTTTCTTGGTTGCTTGGTCATGTAAGCGGACTTCATGAATAATCCTTTGCACTTTTTGTGTGCGTTCAAAGTTCCTGGCTTTGCCCAATCAACATTTCCTTACACTTTATTATAAGAATGCTCATACTCTAACCACTCTGCTGCACGTGCTTTATAAGTATCCACATATATAGTTATTTCTCCTGCAATCACTTTAATCTTAACTTTGTTCTCTTAATGCTCCTCGTTCTCTCTTGTTGTTTTTCTCTTTTGAACACTTTAACTTAACTTCTAGTGCTCACTGTATTTTCTCTCTCTCTTTTTGAGCTATGTCACT
>JAUKPT010001345.1:0-15587 GCA_032273505.1 Nanomia bijuga
ATTGAGAGGATACAATATTTTTTGTGATTTGTATTGTATTATAGACTTTTTATTTTATTAGAGTAGTTGTTGTAATTATCTAGGAAGTTTCTGTCGATGACTTTACTTCATGTCATGGCAGTAACCGACGTTATTTTCTAGAGAGAAAAATAAGAAAAAGAAAGAAAGAGAGAAGGAAAGAGGAATTAGCAGGCCACGTCCTACCTTGAGCGCCAACTCATGGAAATAGGAAACGAGGAAGACCAATGATGACATATATAAATCAAATTGAGAACGATTCAGGATATGCAAAAGATGAACTACCCAATGGAATGAGCAACAAAATTTTATGGAGATTTTATTGCCGAGCAAGCTCCACCTGATGATGATGATAATGTAAGAACACAAAATAGGCACACAAAAAAGCAGCCCAAAGAATGTGTTGATCAACCAAGGTGATTAAAGACGCAGCCAGACACTTGTTCAAGGTGAGGAGCATGTTAATTGTGGATGGTAGCTGAGGTTTTTTGTTGGCAATCTTCCTTTTGATAGCCCGTGTCAACATGCAGAGCCTAGGAAACGTTGGGAGCACAGTATGATAACCCAGTAATATCATATCATGTTTGATGGCAGTCAGATGAGCCTTTACATTGCTTTAAGAAGACCTCAAGGACAGTTAACTGATATAAAACATGAGGTTGTGTTCCAGAAGCTGGGCAAGCTGAAGGGAGTGCTGTGCATAGAAATGCTCGTAATGCATAATATTTAAACACAGAAGAGTATGACCATTGTTGAGTAGTGTGTGTGTGTGTGTGTGTGTGTGTGTGTGTGTGTGTGTGTGAATGTGTGTGTGTGTGAATGTGTGTGAATGTGTGTGTGTGTGTTGACATAATATTTACCAAGCCACCAAATACCAAGAAGATGCCACTGAGATTCCTTAGCAGGAAGTAGCCAAAGCATGTTTAACATCAAAATGACGAGATACACAACACTAAACACAACATAAAAAACAACACTAAACAGATTCTTGTTAATCCTGCTGTTGGCCATGTGGCTGCAACAAACTCAGAATAGAAGGCAGGTCCCATCTGGTTTAGGACGTGAGCCCAGAGGATAGCAATGAAGGTTAGGTAAGAGTGGTGATGTGAAAGGGCCAGAGATGTGATACAGATTGACCTCCTTCATGATAGTAGCAGATACAGCATCTGAATGGTTGAGAACTGAGCAATTATTCCTCATGTTAGGAAGAAGGGAGCCAGTAAAAACCTAATATCAAACCCATTAGTTAAGCCACCAAGGATGAAATTCACAAGGCACTGGTCAGAATGCAAAGATAAACAACACCGAAAATTAGTCAAATCAATGGGGTGGTAAGTGCAGCATGTAGTGAACAGAAATTAAGATTGGAAGGAAGTGGTAGTGGAAGCAGTGGCACAGATAGCATTTTGTCTCGCAAAAAAATGTTTTACAGCTCCTCATTCTATTTGTGCCAGAAATCTGTTTCTGCTGATTCTTATCATAATTGTAACATTTTTTTCGTTAAGCATGTATTCAAATTAGATGACCTAAGCACTTGGTCGAAGTTTCTAAACGTTTTGTTGTAGAATTAATTCAATTGTAGCAGTTAGTATCGATTTATTTACATCATCGTTTAAGAAGGGAAGTCCATAAAGGTATAATTCTATAGATTTATCAATGGTAAGGTTATTTGACCACAAGATTTCCTCAACTTTATCTTCAAGAACTTGTCTCTAGGCAGAAAAAATTGAACACACAAGAAAAAAGTGTTGAGTATCTTCTGTTCCAGATAGACAAGATCACTGGGAGTATCAAGAGAAGTATATGTTATTCTATGGTTCTTTAGGGCTTAGTCCAACTCTTATTTGAAAAATAATGCGTGGTAGTATACCAGGATCGTACATATGAAAATGCTTGTATATTTCAATAATATTTCCCTGTAGTCTAGGATACGCCAGTGTGGGTAGCTCATGCTTTTTTAGTCGTTCATGAGACTCCAATTTTTTAAAGCAGTCTATCAACTTTGTGGCTCTGTTTTGAAACTCTTCTACAAGTTTCACATATTTTCGTAGAAGAGGTGACCAGATTGCTTGACCTTATTCAAGAAGCGGCCTAACAGATGCTGTGAATAGTTTAACAAATGTATCCTTTTGGAGTGATGAGAAACTGCGTCTAATAAAGCTCACAATGCTGTTTGCTTTCTTAACTTTTTGAATTATGTGTTCTGCAAAGACTCTTTTTCTTCAAAGGTATGTTCGATTTCCTTACCTTACCTGGTATCTATGACAGTAAACGATATTTTCTAATTTGCCAAGTGTGAGGAGACAACACTTGTCCGGATGAAATTTCAAGAGCCAAAGATCTGACCATTTTTCAAGTTAATCTTAAAATCTAATAATATCATCTTGCAGGTTATTGCTCGAAATATTTTTGCATCATCAGCAAAAAGTAAGCCATCAGAGTTGATATTATCTAAAAGATCGTTTATATAAATGAGGAACAAAAGTGGTCCGAGAACTGTACCTTGTGGTATACCACTGATGATCGCATTAGATCTTGATGATTCTCTGTTAACCCGAGCGATTTGAGTTCTGTCATTTAGATATTTTGTTATCCACGCTAGCAATTCACCTTCAATAAAATATGAACCTAATTTTGTAATCAATCTCGCATGGGGAACTGTATCAAAGGCTTTTTGGAAATCTAGGTAGACGACATCAACTACTTCCCCATTGGCTACTTTTTTGGCTACACATTCCAAATAAGTCAGGAGCTGTGTAACAGTTGACTGTCCATTAATGAACCCATGTTGTTGAGGTAAGAGCAATTATTTTCTAGAAGGTGAGTCATGATAACATCTTTCAAAAATCACTGCACAAGACACAAGTCAGGCTAATTGGTCTAAAATTACCTGCGATGTTTCTTGATCCTTTTTTGAACACAGAGGAAATGTTAGCTGATTCCCATTCTAAGAGAAGGGATATTGTGTAGTGGTTCTTTAATGAACACACTTGAGAAATGATTCTGCAGAAGGTTAGCCTTTTCCTTATTGTCAAATAGAGTTTCTGTCTTCTACATCAGCCAACAGTGGTGCTACACCAACCTTTGTCTTCAGCTTTTTGCAGGTGAGGCTCCAACATAATTTTGGCTTAAACTTACCTTCCTTTGCTATCACCTGCTCAAATTTACACTTATCTTTTCGTACCAAGGTGTTCACTTTATTCCTTGCTTTTGCGTAACTAATTCAACTGTGACGTTTTCTCTGCTGCTAGGGATGATATCCACTTACGATGTAGCCTTTTTTGTTTTTAATAGCATCCCAAATTTATCTGCTTAACAGATACAGGTACTTAGATTTCCACGAGGGCGTAGCTGTATTGCTTTAAGGCATAAATTTATCATGTAGCTCCATGAGTTTTTCTTTGATATTTTTCCACATTGTCTCTTTGTCTGCTGAAACAGTCAAATGCTTGAACTGCTCAACCCAGTTGGAAGTTCTCAGGAAAGTTCTCATACCGTTAAAATCATCTTTTGAGTGCTGGAAGTTTGCTTTTGGCTTTGTATAGTCTAGGTAGCAGTGAAAGTCAAACAGTATAGCACTATGATCGCCTTTTTCACGTGGTGCAAGTTAAAATCACCAACAATACATCTATGGCTATAATTCTTCTTGGCGATGACATTTAGAAGTTGGTTAAGTTTAATGTTAATATCAAACTATATTTATGATTGTGTCAGACTCTGGCAACAGCATGCAAATAATATTAGATCTCCACCTCTCGAACGGATTTCAATAAGACTACATTATTGGAACATTATATGAATGTATACAACTATTCCTCTCCCAGTGTCAGCATCATCTAAGTTGACTGGATGTGGTTCAGTGCGGACAGCAAGCTTCTTTTTTCTGGCCATCGGATTTATTTGATTTACTGCTTTTGAAGGATTTGAAACCGCATCATCTGAATTGGTTTTCTTTTCCTTGTTATATTGTTTGATAGATGTTGCCAGGATATCCCGATCAATATTAGTGATACTCTCAATACCCTCTAATTCACTGACGTCTTGGACAAAATTATTACGGTGATAGGCTTTTTCGAATAATGCGAAAGCACAGTCTGGGTGATGGTTTTACCTTTAAATGAAATATACTTTCCTATCCTTAACATGCTCTTCCCGATTTGTTCTCTACATTGCAGGCATTTTGCTTTTCCAGTTTTTGCAATGTCTATGCAAAACTTGTGGAATCTTTGGAAATCATTTGAGAATCATTTCCGAGACATTAACTTCTTTGACTAACTCTTTCGTATTAGCTCAATGTCGGAGCCCTCGCAGCTACCCATCTTTTATTTCTTTCTTTTTTTAATTCCATTCTTGTACTGTCTTTTTTATATCATTTTTTCTAATTTTTGTGGTTTGTTTTGAATGAATGTGTCATGGGAATCTCCACAACTCCACAATAGCCGGACACTCACTTTAAAAACCTTGCCCTTGCTATTATCAGTTTTTTCCTAAGCGGTTAGAGTAATTACGAATCTGTTCCCTTTCTGGAGCAGTGAAGTCTTTCCTTATACTAATTTTTCCAAACTCTTCTTCAGAGCCTTAAAGTTTTCTTAAGTTAGACATAATGTTTGACTTTGCAACTTTGTTTAGCATCACAACCTTGATTGGTCTTTTTTCAGCCTCATTTCTTTTACCAAGTCTTATTATGCTGACTGGTTTTGATGACTCTCCAAGTTTGGATAGAAAATCAATGACGTAACCTTAGTCATATTTCTTAATCTAATCTTCATTGTGACTCCTCTGAGTATCTTATTATGAAATTTGCTGCTTGTTTTTCTTTTTTCCTCTCCTCAATCTTTTCATCATTACAGGCATCTTGAAAAATAATCTTTTTCATATCAGTGAAAGCCTGCAGAGCACTAGCATAGGTAGTGTTGTTGTTTTCACTTTGTTCAGGTTCAGTAGGGATACAATTATTCAATTTCTTTTCAACTAATTCAGTCATATTTTTCTTAAGATTTGTAACCTTAGCGTATATGCTATGGGGAGGGAATTTAATCTGTGAAGATTCAGTATTGTCCATATTGGATCCATCTTCTATGTTTTCAATACTAGTACAATTTACAAATATTTTCTGAGATAATTGATCATCAACAATATTGTTCATTTTAGATTGTAGTTTCTTCTCCAGATTTTGAAGACTTCTTTTTATCAATTTTTGGAACGTTTCAACTAATTGATTGAAGTTATTAGATTCATTTTGCTCTGTAGAGACCTTTTGAGAAGATACTCCATTAAGAATAACCTGTTCATTGCATGAATTACATAACGCATAAATTGCAACACTTATTAGTGCACTTATTTATGGCTGGTTTTAATTTACTTACTTGTGCATCATGATATTTATCGCATATCCCTTTATTGCAACCATTACATTTTATGATATCAACACCTACATCGTCGCAGCTGTGATACTTGGACTTGTATTCTGTAACATTAATTGCTTTTCAGCAATATTTCACCCCTTGGTTGGTGGTGCTTCTTATATTCCAGTCCATGCAATGTTTTTTGGTGGTCAGGGGTACAACATGTTGAGCGTCCTGTTTCTATTTGCTTGGGTGTCCAGGCTGGCCTAGGCCTGTTTTGAGCCTTGTGTTGGTCTTTGTACTCTTCATTTCCCTTTAGGCTTTATCCTAAACATATCAGCGGTAGTATTGATAGAAATACTTGATTGTTGTAAATCATCATAGTCTCTCTTCAGTTTAAAGCATCTATCATCCAGATCGGTTTCTATATCTGTGCTCCAATCGTCAAACTTTTGTTGTTCTTCTTTTATTTTGCTTTCGCATAGATTGATTTTTTTTTGCATTCATCATTATTGCAGAGGGCTTTTCTCAAGAAAACATTTCTTTTGACTAATTCTTCATCGCAACTACGTCCATCTGTGTCATTCTTGGTTCTTACACAGTCATCTATTAAGAATGGAATGGACCAATATTGTTTTTATTATGTTTGTGTTACCTACTGAGTGCAGGTCTTATTATGCTGATTCACTTGGTTGACGTTGTTAATATTAGTTGGAATCGAGCAGCTTATATTGTAGTGGGTTGAACTTAATTATTTAGTGTTAGATATAGTGTTTCTTGATCTTTTATATCCAAGCTTATTCAGTTTTTTCCTAGTTTTTTTCCAGATTATTTTTTCGTGTTGTTCAAGATACCTTTTCCTTCGGATTGCTTAACACTTGGTGCTCTCAGTGACATTGAATCAAAGAATAGAAGACCATAGAAAAGAAGACCATAGAAGACCAAAAATTAAACCAAACTTACAGTCAAATTCTGGTCATTTATAGGTTCCTCATTTCCTGGTTCGTCTTTACACAACTGTTTGGTGGTCTTATTAGTGCATACTTCCTAGAAAATAAATATTTTTTACGATTTTCACTCATTATCAAAATATTCATTTAGAAATTGAGTCAGAGTGCTATTTAATAAAAACAGAATTATCCCACATATAAAAAAACACTCAGCTTTCACCAGATTTCAATTGCTTGCAATGATCTCAAAAATATCTCAATACACTTTGATCAACTCTGTTCATTTAAGATATAAATGTTCCCTATATTATTTCTGAATTGAATTTTCCCATGAGAAAACACACTGTTAAGGAATGTAGTATTGAAAAGATTCTTAGTTCAAATTAGCATTCAAGTGTCAGTTTTCAAAATTCCACATTTTAATAATTGTTGATCCTACACCTGAATTTCTGTTTTGTGTATTTTAGACAGGTTGACCGTTATACGAGTCATAATTGTCTGTTCCCATCACTCTGGCTTTTACATGTCTTATCAATGTGACACCCTTTTCTGAAACTGATCCCTGTGTCAGACTGGTTACTTTATAGCCTCCCAGTGGTCCCAGGAGAATTTGAATTTCGTCCTTTATATATTTCTATTTGTTTCAAAAAATGAAACTGAAGTTGTGCGTTTTTTTGAGATAAAAAACCAAATTATGTGGTTCAACAGTTTAGCTCAGCCACCCTACAATGTGATATCAATACCTACTTGAAAGCCATCTTTTCGCAATGGAATATTCTGCACCAATCTCCCACATTGGTCTCTGACCCGCCTGCAGCCTCCCTGTTGTACCCGCACCTCCCCCCATTCTGTTGAGGCCGCCATTGTTTGAGAGGTGTACGGTGCCTTCCCCAAGGAAATGGGGTTGGGCTTTCAGCTATTTCTTTTCCTTTTAGCTAGGCCTTCGTTCATGGTCATGTTGGTCCTCCAGGGTCGTTCCAGCTATTGATGTTCCTGTTGGGCATGCCTGCCTGGATTGCTCATGCAGTACCCTACTGGCTCCTCACTCACTCATTACTCACTCATTACTAATTACCTCACAGTTAAGTCATTTGTTTCTTTTGTTCTGTTTTTCATTTCGTTTGACCAACTAGTCGGGGTAGGCCCTCTGCAATTGCTTTATTTAATGCCTTTTTATGCCTTATTTTGTATTCTGCCCTGGGTGATATATGGAGTTCAATTTTGGGGAGGGTGACGGTCACACCCATCATATTTGTTGTTCCTCCCCCCCAATTTTTTTTTTGTGTATTTTGCTCTATAAGTCATGTTTCCTCAGTGAAGCTCCCCCTTGGTTGGTGATCCTTCTTACTTCCCGGTCGGTGCATTGCTTTGTTCTTTGGTGGTAAGGGGTACAACATGTTGGGTGGCCCATTCCTGTTTGCTTGGGTGTTCAGGCTGGCCTAGGCCTGTTTTCGGCCTTGTGTTGGTCTTTGTACTCTTCATTTCACTTGTAAAATAATCTATTTTAAGTTTATAAATTCTTACCTGCATTTAGGACTAAATGTGTGCTTATTATATACTGATGTGTGTAGACTTGTATAAGATATGATTTTTATTAGTTGAAGGGTGGTTTATGAAGAGATTGTATGTTATAAAATATGATTTGTGTTATTAGATAAAATATTGAATTTATGAGAGAAATTTGTCTTTTTACTTTTTGGGGTATAAAAAACCTACATGGTTGCCGTGACCAGGATATATAGAGCTTGGAAATGGATAAAAAACTAAAAAGAAAATTAGTCGAAAAGCCTTGCGGAGGCATTGTAAGAAAGCTAAAAACGATTTTCGAGCACCCACCAAACGATGAAGAAATTAAGTTGAAGGCGTTAAAATTAAACTATTCGAATCAAATCAAGAAAGTAATGGCTTGGATTAAGAAATTATTGCTTGGATGATATATTTTATGAAACATTTGCAAAAATCGATCAGCGGTTGGAAAATATCATAGAAAAGAAGCCAAGTTTATTACTGTTGCAAGAAAAAATAGCAACAAAGATTTCCCCACCCGTTCAAATCAGTGAGACAAAAGTAAGATTACCAAAAATCGAACTTAAATCTTTTTCTGGTAATATTTTGGAATGGCAAACATTTTGGGATCAATGCGAGTCTTCTGTTCATAATCAAGTTGGTTTGTCGGACATCAATAAATTTAGTTATCTCAAAAGTCTAGTTTTACCCCCAGCTGACGAATGCATGTCAGGTCTAGCTCTAACCAAGGAAAACTATGCTGAAGCTGTTAATTTGCTTAAACAGAGGTATGGAAATCAACAATTGTTAATAAACGCATATATCAAGAATTTTCAGAATATTCGTACAGTAACGTCAAATGATCAAGTAACTGAATTATGTTCCATGTATGATCAAATACAATCGACTGTTAGGAATTTAAAAATGTTGAAAGTTAATGCTGATGAATATGGGTGTTTTTTAGTACCGCTTCTTACGAAAAAGTTACCGAATGAATTAAAAACGATTATGTCAAGAAAATTTAAAAATGATGTTTGGAATTTAACGGATATGATGATCATATTCAAAGATGAATTAGAGGCAAAAGAGAGGTGTTCGTTTTCTCCTGCCGATGTTGGGAACGACTAATACAGTACGTTGAATTTACATCAGCATCAAGAAGCTAATCGGATGAAAGATGATAGAAGAAATTCATCTCAACCTCAAGATGTAAGTAGAAACCGTTGTGTATTTTGTGAAGGTCGTGATCATGTTGCTAGTCAATACAAATATGTTACCCACGTAAAGGCCCGCGTCTCGATTTTACGAAATAGCTCTAGATGTTTTGTTTGTTTGAATAAAGGACATTTATCTAGAAATTGTGGTATTCAGTATCAGTGTAAAAAGTGTGGAAAACGTCACCATATTTCAATTTGTGAGTCTAACAAACAAAATTTTTACCCTCAGCGATTCCAGAATCAATCAAATCGATATAATTTCAATAATTATAACCGCTCATTTGACAAAAATCAACCGTTTATTCCTACTGCTAATAATTATAACCGTTCATTTGACCAAAATCAACCGTTTATTCCTACTGCAAATACGTGCAATACTGTAAATGGAAAATCTGTATTGCTAGAAACAGGGTGAGCTGTTGTTCCCAATGTAAAAGATGAGAATTTTTCAGAATTTGTACGTATTCTTTTTGATGGATGGTCACAACGTACCTATGTGACAACTGCATTAAAGAAAAAATTAAAAGCGTCACCAATACAGACTGAGAAATTAATAGTGAAATCCTTCAGAGGACACGAGAGTCAATTCAAAGAAATCGAAGTTATTCAAATTAAGATAAGAACTTATAATGGAGAAGCAATTTATATTGAAGCTCTCGTCGTACCAATAGTTTGCTCTTCTCTTCCCAATCAGTGCCCAAAGTCAGCAAAGATTTATTACAAACATTTACAAAATTTATTTTCATCAGATTACACAGATGATGTTAATATGAATATAGACATTCTCATCAGGGGAGATTTTTATTGGTCGTTTATGTCGGGAAAAGCTGTGCGTGATAATAGTCAAGAAAGTCCTGTAGCGTTGCAGTCAAAAATTGGTTGGATTTTGTACGGTCCTTGCAGATGTTCATCACATGATTTACTGCAGAAAACTGTTAATATGAATGCAACTGTCGATCATCGTTTGGACGAGACCGTAAGAAATTTTTTGATAGTGAATCACTTTTTAATAATGAGTCGAATGATGTTATTCAACAATTTAACTCTGAAATTTCTTTTGATGGAGAAAAATATTTAGTAAAATTGCCACTCATCGCAAATCACGAAATTTTACCTGATAATCATCAAGTGTGTTGAAATCGTATTGATTGGCTCTACAAACGTTTAGAAAGGAAACCTGATTTTTGACGATTATGAAAAAGATGGTATTATTGAGCATGTACCCCAAGATGAGGTCGGAGAAACTGGGCATGTACATTATTTACCTCACCGCGAAGTCATTCGTCAAGATAAAGAGACGACAAAAATTTGTCCTGTGTTCGATGCTTCATCTAAGTCCCAAGGACCTTCATTAAATGAATGTATGTACGCTGGACCTAATCTTCTTACTATGATATTTGATATTTTAATACGTTTTCGTCTTTATAAAATCTCTGATATAAAACAAGCTTTTATAAACGTAAGAATACATCCTGATCATATTAATTTTTTAGAATTTTTACTACGAGATGGGGATAAAATTGCTATTTATAGGTTTTCTGTTGTTGTATTTGGTTTGACACCGAGTCCCTTCCTTTTACAAGCAACTATTCATTATCATTGTGAAAAAATGGTTACTGATGGTTGTTTCGATAAAAAATTTGTTGATAATTTTCTCAAAGGGCTGTACATGGATGATAATGTTAATGGGAGTGACAGTGTAGACAAAGCTTTTAAAGTCTATCAAAATTCAAAGAGGTTAATGGAAAAAGCATGTTTTTTGTTATGTAAGTGGTGTTCAAATAGTGATGAGTTAATGAATTTGATATAAAAAGAGGAAGAGAATAATTGTAAGTAAATCTCTTGACGTTTTAGATACATTGAAGTCAGTATTAGATATACATTGGAATGTTACAAACGACGAAATTATTTTTAACTTTGAGAACATCATTAATATGGATGAAGGTATTACTACAACAAAAAGAAATGTGTCGAAAGTTATTGCTTATATAGTTATTTGAGGTAAAATTATATTTCAATTGATATGTAAAGAAAAGATTAAGTGGGATTTAGGATCATTTAATTACTCTTTGGTTTAAGTTTATTGCTGTTTTAAAGTGTATTGATACAGTAAAAATTGAACGTCGTATAACAAAACAAAGTGTACAAACAAGTGTACAAACAAATAATATTCAGTTACATGGTTTTTGTGATAGTTCTGAGATGGCTTATTGTGCAGAATAATTTAACGTATTGAAACTTGTGATAATATTTATGTTAAATTAGTAGCAGCCAAAACTAAAGTTGCACTCTTTCGTTGTGTGTTTTAATAGCAAATTTAGTTGCATGTTGTATGGATGTAATGATTGATTTTTTTAAGGATTATCATGTGTTGGAATGATAGTTCGAGTGCAGTTAGTTGGATTCATGGAGTTGATAAGGAATGGTCTCCATGGATCAAATCTAGAGTCTCAAAGATACGAAAAATTGTTTTTGCTGATAAGTAGAGACATGTTCCAGGAAATATCAATCTAGCTGATTTTAGAACAAGATTATTTACAAAGTGAGAAATAAATGATTCTAGTTGGTTTGGTGGTCCTGATTCTTTATATAAAGATACTGAATCATGGCTTGTAACGAAAGTAGACGAAAGCTTGAATTTAGAGCTCAAAAGTGTAACTCAAAGTACAATTGTTAACGTCAGTACATCTTCACAGACTGCAAAAGAGAATGATGCTGTTGATATTGGAAAATTTAGTTGTTTGCGTCGCTTAATTAAAGTACTTGCAATTGCTTTTCGTTTCATGAATAATATGTTGTTGCAACTTTCAAATCGTCAAAAGAAGAATTTATGAGCGGGTAAAATTTCGACTCAAGAGTATAACAGCGCTGAAAAGTTTTTAATCAAATATGAGCAAAGCCGTATTGTAGAAAGCGATAAATTTGTTTTGCAAAAATATTGTTGAAATTATTTTATGATGATGAAAATATAATTCGAGTTAAAGGACGCTTGGAAAATTCTCTCTTGAATTATCATACAAAATATCGGATTTTGTTACGTGATTCACATTTTTTAAGTTTTATCGTTGAAAAATGTCACATTGAACGATTACATGGTGGAACCGAAGATAACTTATCTTTACTGAGAAACAGATTTTGGGTAGTACGTGGTAGACAAGTCGTTAGTCAAATTATTAAACACTGTGTGACATGCAAACGTCACCATTCGAAAGGTATTTTGCCTCCTCCATCACCATATGATTTTGTGCCGCATCATATCATATTCACACAACAATAACCACAAGATGGGTTCCGGGAAAGCCTTGAAGCCTAGTGTTGAGTGAATTGAGAAACGAGGACGAGTGGCTGGATGTACTAAGCTCAGATGGTGATACAGGTTTAACACAAGCAAAATCATGGACCAGTCATCATGATTCAAAAGAATGTGACAAATCAGCAAATATCACCACTATTTATGTGCCTCTGCCATTAATCGATCATAAATCTAGCGCTGTAGAACTTCAATACCATCTCATGAAAACTGCAAACGAGTAAACTCAATATTTAAACCCAGGTCAAACAGCTGTGGGGTGCTCGGACCTTCCTCTCTATGTCTTGAAGAAAACAATTCAATTAGCACGTCCGGTTGAATTTGAGAATTATTTTTGCTTCATGGGTGGATTACATATTGAGCAAGCTGCTTTGGTATGCATCGGACAATTGATAACTGCGTCAAGGATGGAGGACATAATTATAACAGTATCGTTAGACACGATTGGATTAAAAACAGCGGTGTGTGATGTAAACAATATCAAGAAAGCACAGTACAATACAGGTCATTGCTGTGATCCTCTCAAAATTATTGAAGAAAATGTTCGAACAAAATGATCCCCAGTGCATTCTGTCTGAATGGGTCGTTGTTAATCAACAGAAATGTTTAATTATTGGTACAACGTTTTACTAAGCATCAAAGTGGTTCTGCTGATAGTAAGGTCTTTTCAGGAAGCTAATATTGATCTTTTGATAGTTGCACTCGAAAAAATGGCACCACTTTTCTTTGCTCTTGACCATATTCATTATCCACGTTGGGAGTATGTCTTCTTAGAGGATCTTAAACTTCTTCCAGTGAAAATGCTGTGGTTGTATAGTAGATTCAAAGAAGGAGATTTTGTTGTCAACACAAGAGGTAACAAATTTTCTAAAATAGCGATGGATCAAGCCCAAGAACACAATAACAAAAAAATTAATGCAAGTGGTCCTGGGTATATAGATTTGGTAAATACAGTAGATAAAAAAGGTTTTTGCAAAAGATTGAACTTTGCTGGCCAGAAATTCACCAATATCTAACAATTCCAGAAGGCCCACCTAAGCCTCAAGGACACAAAGAAATACAAAATTCATACAAAATTTCGTCGAAGATTGTTCTAAGGTATGTAGTGGAGTAATCAGCAATCCCTTCACTAACATCCAGTTTACTAGATTAAATTCAAGTTATACATTTCTTGAAGCGGTGGTAATAGACTTGACTAAGGTTTTCACAGAAGGCAAGACACAATATGAGGAGTTTCGACGTTTCACTCTTGATACTCACGATGTAATCAAATCGAAGATTTTAAGTAAGAATAATTTCAAGCTTTTTAAAGATTCTGACGATGTGAAGCACCAAAAACCCCACATAACAATTGACGATAAACTCCTGAATAGATTTTGTGATACGTGTGAGGTTTGTATGGCACTTACAAAGGAAGTATTCAAAAGGAGAGTGGACTGGTGTTCCTGAATGTTTTGTGACAAAAGATTGTACTACTTATCATAACACGAAATCGAAAATCCTTGATTGCTTAGGTGATGCACAGGTTCCAGTTCCTACCGAAGCCGACGCACTTGTAGTTGACTTGTCTGTCATCATGCGTTCACAAACGTCGATTATAAAGTTTGGCTCAACATTCGATGATTTAGGCAATGCAGTCATTAGAAATATTACCAAAACTGCTAATGCATGTGGTGCTAGCCGATTAGATATGACAAGAAGTTCTGCATAACCAACGAATTGAAAAACGTCTACACAGATGATATGATATGATAAGCATCCTAGAAGAAGCAGACAACAGAATTGTCTGTCACATTCAGGACATTCTTCAGAAAGGGCTCACCAAAATCTTTGTGAAAACAGTTGACAGCGACGTGGTTGTGATACTATTGGGGTTTATGAAACAGTTTAAGAATGTTCAAAACAATATTTCTTTGAGTGTTGATTTCGGCTCAGGGAATAAGATAAATATATCCATCAACAAGATATTACATGAATTGGGAGATAAAGTATGCTGCTCTCTGCTGTTCTTTCATTCCTTTTTGGGTGCTGACTCCACAACATCTTTTTTCAAGATATCAAAGAAAGAATGGTTTTCGACCTGGATGAGCTTCCCAAAGAAAGAATTACTCACAGCAACTTTCGCTGATCTTGGATGTTGCCTATTGATGGATGACGTTATTCAAGCTCGACCCATAATACAGAGTTTTGTTTCATATGTATACTTGAAAAGACAAGTTGATAGAATTGATGATTTGAGGTTCAATATGTTTCAGAAATCGAGCACCAACGAGATACGTATATTACCACCTTCAGAAGACGCATTATTTCAACACTCACTCCGTTGTTAGTATCAAGCAGGATGGATTTTGGGAAACACGCTTCTTCAACAAGTCCCCCCTTCATTAGAGCTGTGGGACTGGAGAGTCCATATTCGTATTCACTGGGCCTCCTTGGACGTGTTGAAGCAATTGCAGAAAGCTCTAGTGACTTATCAGTGCCGAAAACTGAAGTGCAGTTCTTGCAAATATGGAAAAAAAGTGATCAGCAGTGTCTCAAGTTTTGTAATTGTGCTTGGAAGTGTAAGAATGTTTAGATATATTGTAACGTAGGAATACTGTAACTCTTGGTCAGCGTAATTCATAAAACATTCACTTTAGAGATCGTCGGTTGTTTTTGTGATCCTTTTATATGTATTTCAATGATCTTTCGTTGCTCATGTCAGTTTCCCCTTTTACTTCAAAGGGATTAATTTTTCAGGGATTAATATTTGTGGATTTCACGGTTTTGTATGAGTCTAATTTTGCAGGTATTAATTTTTGCGTTTTTCCTCACTATGTAATTTTCGCGAGTACTTAGTATTATCACAAGAATATTATTTTGTTGAAACCTTTTGATACCGATCATGTTCTTATTAATAGGTAGCGGTTGTAACCTATTGCATGTCATGTGCGTCTAATTATTAAATGTGGGTCTAATTCAATGTAATTCCAATTTTAGCCATTTTTAGCCATTTTGGCCAATTTTGGTCATTTTTGACCACTTCTGGTCCAAAAATGAATTCCGGCCTTTTTCATGTGAATTTTCAGAACCAGGAAAAAAATGCGCCAACGGTATGCATGAAACAATTTTTTTCTCAACTTATTTTACATTTTGTATGGGATCAAAATGTCTACAAAATACTTGCCATCTTTTTGAATTTCTCGTATAAAAAATGTCAAGACGGCATACATTAATCACACATCAATTTATAGTAAAAATC
>JAUKPT010001346.1:0-15587 GCA_032273505.1 Nanomia bijuga
CACACATCCTAAAAATATTATAATGGTAAAAATATCTTAAAATCATAGAATTCATTGATAAATGGGGAAATGTTTTTCTGATATTTCTGATATTTTGTTTTGATTTGTGTCTTTGGGGTTAGACATACGCGGCCGTGTATTATTAGTGGGCCATGCACCTGGGTGCTCCAAATACGGTCAAAAAGTCAAAGTTGGCAAAAATAAATCCCACTATTAAATTTCTCGTTTGAAAAATGTCTATATATCCAAATTTTATGATTTTATCTTCTATTTATAGCTAGATATGCAAATATTTAAGCTTTTAATCCCTATTTTGTATTTGACCCCTTGGGTGTCCTAAAATGTCAAAGTGGGTAAAAATCATTTCAATCAATGAATTTCTCGTATGAAGAAATGTGAATGTGCTAACTTAAAGCTTTAGCCCGCTATTTGTAGCCAGATTGGCAATTTAACCCCTAGGGTGCAACAGATAAGACCAAAAAGTTAAGGCTGACAAAAGTGACTTCCATCATTGAATTTGCCGTATGAAAACAAATCAATACAAAAATATCCATGGAAAACCGAATCTTTTTTCAAGTTTACAATGCATCATTTAGAATTAGTTTTCTAAAATAGCTTATATAGCTGTATTTCCGACAGATCACGAAAATGACTGCAACCATTTATATACAGGTGAGTGCCCCATGAAATGTATGCGCCCCTTGAAATGCAGGTATTCACTCATGTGCATTTACATTCTAACAGAAGTGATAGTGGAAAGTGAAACTTATACTGGATAAAAGCAAATATTTCATCTATTAAAAAATCGTTTTGTATGTGTTTTATCATTCAAATATCATTAATCTTTTAGCATAATAAGCCAAACACCAACATGTGAATTTTGCTTTAATTGAGTTCTGAGATGTATAACTCCGTTTTGCTAGCAGATAGTTTTCCATGTTTTTTAATGGTAGATAACTTTATCAAGCCACTTAACATATGGTTTAAAATGTCCCTGCCTTAGTATAGTCTCTTTTTCTGATATGTACATTTCAAGGGGCATAGATTAATATTCAACCCAATGTGGTGAAAAATATGGTCAAAAACTAGACAAAACAAAATGTTATATCAAATAAGAGTTTATAACTTAACACAACTTAAAAAGTAGAAATACATAACATGGAAGTGTATATTTATTAAAATGAAAAATAATGAATTACTCAAAATTAAACTGATTGCGTCTATTGATATCAATTGGCATTATTACTGGCCATCTTCACCAATGCAAGTTTACTTCCATCTTTACGTTTAGATGCAAACTGGATACAAAACTCGTCTACAAAAAAAGAACTCTTTTAGGTTCTTCGCCTCGCATTGCCAATCTGGTCTTGTACACCTTCAATTGTCTTTGCATAAAAGGAATGCCTCTTTTTTTCTCAACCTTTCATAGGCTTTGTTTTATTGATTTTTCCAGCTTCATCTTTCTTCGCTTGAATTTCCCTCACAAGTTCAATAGCATTTTTAGCCGTCATCGATCCATGGATTTGTGTCAGTCGAACATTGAAGTAGGAAATTTCGGTTTGACTCTCTCTCTACAGTTAGAATTATGGTATATCTGACACGTCTTGTTCTACTGTCAAAAGGTTTTCACAGAATCCAATTTAGTTTTTTAATAATCTCTACTATATCTACGAACACCAACTGGTGTTGAGATGACTACAGGCTTTGATATCTCCATTGGAGAACCAGCAAGCAATTTCTTAGCCCTCTCAAATTTGTCCTGTTGCATCCAAGTAACGTTTAATCCACTCTGATTCCTACACGTTTACCAGCAGTTTTTAAGGCGTTTTGGAATATCTGAAGGCCTGTCTACACTATGATAAAATTTGCAAAAGTATTTTACAAACCGATTTTCTAAAAATCGCATAAGTTCGAACATGCATTTCAAGGGGCAGTGGCGTGCATTCTAAGGTGCATAAGCATACTTAGATAAGAAATAACTTATTATTGATATTATCAGAATTATCCCATGTATTTATAATGATCACCTCATTAGAGTAATTTTGATCGGAATAGTAGATGAGAAGTTATGCATGAAAAGGCAGACCTGCATTTTAAGGGGTACATGAAATTTTGCCTCCATTTTCAAAACCCTATTTAAACTGTAACTGCAGTTTTCTCAGGAAATGCAGATAAATAAATGAACTTTCATATTCTAGAAAAAGAATCGATCTGCTTTCCAAATGTAACCAAAATAGATCAGAGAAATTGGGCCTGCATTCCATGGGGCACTCGCCTGTATGTGCTGAAAAAAGTAAAAATGTACGAAATACGAAAAGATATGTCTCTCGAAATCAAAATTAATTAATTAAATAATTAATCATTAACTTTCGATTCCATTAAACAAAACACATAAAAAAATAAAATCTTTAGTATGATTCTAGTAGAAAATTCTTTATTCATACCAAGGGTAAATATTCTGCCGGATCCGCCTGAGATAGCATATGATTTGGAACGATTTATCGTCTTTTACATCTCTTTACTACCCACCTAGCTACTTCCTTTTCGTATGCAACCCTCTTTATACCAGAATTGATATTTAAGTTTAAACGCACCTCCTTCATACCGCCCCTCCTTTTTTCGCCCACCCATGCATAAATATTTTAAAGAAATGCAACTATTTAGTGTGTTTTTTTCTCAAAAGAAAGTCCATTGGACGCAAATTCGAAAAAGGGAAATCAAAATATAATTATTGCATAGTGGACAATAGAAGATAAATACGAAATTAAAAGGAAGATATTTATTTTGTTTTCTTTTTTGTGGTTTCCATCATTGAGAATAATCATTCTTCAAGTTGTTTGCTTTCTTAGCCATTCTTCTATTCATAGAGGAAATCTCAATATCTACTTTAGAGGCATTCAGATAAAATCTTTTATCTATTATAAGTTTTTTAATTCAAACAAAAATCGATGATTTCAAAAATCGATATTGTCATGTTAAAACAATACTAAAAATCTTTACCGCGTAAAATTTAAAGGTGATGAGTCATGTTATCATTTTAGATCAATTCTGGAGTCTTATTTTAAGAGAGTCACTATTCAGAGATAAGCGAAAATGACTCTAATACTGAGCATGTTTGACTCGATTGTAGGCCCCCATATTAGAGACTAAAATTTAAACGATTTTTCTTAAATCGTAGGTTTGAATGTGCAAGATTACAAAAAAGGATAAGACCATCTTAACAAATCTGATTTATTGTGATTCTAAATCAAATAAAATCAAAATATGTTTATGCTTATTTACTAGTTGTAAATGAAAAATTAGTCAAAAAATGTTTCAATATGTTATTACAGACTGTAATAAATAAAGATCAATTTTGATCAAAACAAGTATGCATAAAAGCTATGTTTGGAGGGGACTGCTCAACGAAACGAAACGGAGACATAGAACTTTCATTTTTTCTATCTATTTAAATAAAAACTGAAAATCTATCAACAAAGCACGATGATGTCCTTTTGATGTCCTTTTCAATTTTTTATCTACTTTTATGTAAACTTTAAGCCATTAAGCCACACAAGTTTTGACACGAAAGTTTCATCGAATTTTACATTCTAAGAAGCTTTTAATGCTTTCAAAGTTTCAAATTTCTAAATCTTTTTTTGTTGATGATTAATTCGAAAAATAGTTTTCATTTTCATGAAGATGTGAAACCTCACAACAAGCTTTTAATCTTTTTCGAGAAACCTAGAATCTAATAGGAGGAGAGGGTTTTGTCGTTTGGCGTAATTTGGCTTCTTTAACAGGCAACGAGCGTCGAGTACAAGTTTTTTTTCCTAGTAGCGGGCGTCTTAGATGAGACGTCGAACGTCAAAGAAACGATTTTTGTGGTGTCGAAGCGTCGATAAGACTCCAATTTCCCCTCCCTTAAAAGATGAAACAATGTAACTAGTATAAAAAATCACGATGATTCTTTGGTGGTATCATGATTAAACTAAAGGGCACATCCAAGGTCATGAAAAAGAAACCCAATTTTGATAAGAAAACCGATTTTATGTTCTCATGCTAGTCCCAATCATGCCGAGTAAATCTACTTTTTACGAATAAAAATATTTTTTAAAGAAGAATTTAATTTTTGGTCCTTTTTTTATCCCTGGTCTATTTTTTACTTTTTCATACCATCACTTCTGTTAGACTTTCTTCAGATACTCGTCCCAAATCCATCATCGAAACGGATCTCTTCCGAAGAGGTCCCAACGACGTCCGGCTACTATTCCCAACGACGTCTTTACTTTGAGTCGTCAAATTCATTGAAATCCGTTTTTTATGCGAATCCTTATTTCTGCTCATAGTTTTACTTCTAGTTTGTATCACATTTTTATTATTAACGACTTTCACTTGTTTATTTCGTCTTAAAAGGACTTGATCCTTTATTGCCGATGACGTACTAATTCTGGCAACGTTTCGAGATGATGTCGGACGATTTTCTTCTTTAGAGACGTTATTTCGGATGAAATATTTCTGTGTTACGCTCTTCGGGCTGTCATGCTGTACTTCGGTTTTTTGAAGATTGCTGGAACTGAACTTTGCGAAATCCTTGAATTTTCTGTTATTTTTGCATCGAGAGAGAACTTCTATTGTGATTATTAGTGACGTGACGAAAGTGATAAACCAGATGAAATAATAAGGTGTTATTAGAGGTCCAATTGACACGAGGAGCGTGCTGAAAGCAATACAAGGACACAATGTATCTGCAATTACACTTCCAGTTTTCATGTCAAGAAATCTTGAAAGAAGGAATCGGGTGGAACGCTGAAAAAATAGGTGAAAGAGAAAGGTTAGATAAATTAATTCTGGTTTAAATAAAGTCATAAAGCGCCCTTTCGCCTTTAATTCTTAAGAGTCTCGTAGAAAAACCAGACTTACCGATAGACTTACTATATTTATTTCCTCTTCCATACTTCTTCGAAGAAACGAAATGAAGACGAATGTTTATTTTCTCACTTCACTCACACAAATGCAAATACCGTATTTTTCTCTTCGCCTTGACTGTGCCAAAACAACCTTCAAAATTCATAAATAGGGCGGCACAGCCTCGCAATAAACAATCTTCCGTAAATTGAATAATTAATGAGAGTACATATTTGTAATAGGAATTTTAGGTGTATCAGAATTAAACTGTTACTAATGTAAGATGAATTAAATATGAAGGAAGGTGACGTAATTGGTCGGAGAATCTTCATCTTGTGTTTTGTATTGGATGCAATTGATTATAGACGATTATGCGAACGTTGATCTTAGCCTGTTTTTCTATTATGTTGATCCTTATAAGACCAAAAGTTAAAATATGTTGATCGTAAGAAAACCATCTTTGCGAAAAAGTTGATCGAAATAAGACTAAGGGAGCATTTAAACGTTACGTCACGCACATA
The DNA here is from genome assembly GCA_032273505.1 of Nanomia bijuga. NCBI lineage: Eukaryota > Metazoa > Cnidaria > Hydrozoa > Siphonophorae > Agalmatidae > Nanomia > Nanomia bijuga. The sequence continues at coordinate 5,409 of JAUKPT010001346.1, forward strand.
TTTTTTAGGCCGGGTACCCACATGGAGCATTTTATAAAGAGGGGGGATTTAAGGAGTCTAAAAAAATTTCCTGAACTCTAATTTAGAGGGTCTATAAAAATCATTATGAGGTATGAAATTGGACTTTTTTACTTTAGATTTTTTCTACTCGTCACTCTGTTTTTTGCATCACAAGCCTGCTTAAGAGAGAGTTGATGTTACTGCGGGTCCCTTGCAGACATCTCGACCGTTATATAATTGAATCTCCAGTTCTCTCTTTCCCTCCTTCTCTCACAGCACCATACTTCCTCAGTGATCTTCAGCTCTGAGCAGTCGATTTTGCCCGAGTAGGAGAGTGTAGCAATATTGATTTTATACTTCCATCATTTCTTATTTATTCATAACTACAACTCATTCAAGATAGTAATTATTTTTTATTTGCTATTATCATTAATGTTTTCTTATTATGTTTACAACCCTATCATGACGACAACTTTCTCATTATTTTCTTATCATTGTCTTAACTTTTCTACTTTTTCAATGTTGGCCTATTATGAGGTTTTTGCCACCGGAGAGGGTCATTGATATTTTCATTATTAGCCTTAATTAGCCTAATTTTGGTCCATTTCATTATAAAGTGCATTTTCAAAATGTTCAGTTCTAAAAACAGATTAAATAGCTGGATTAGTCATGAGAAGTAGATGATAAAAATGGTATGGATTGCCATATTTTGAAGTTCCTAAAAAATGAAAATCCAGTCGAAATCTGAAAAAAATTCCCAAAAATTTGAAGAAAAACCGCGCCGCGCCGCAAAAATAAAATGATATTTCTGCTGTCGACTAGTTCGGCAGCTTTTTAATTAAGATTGTGCGCGATTTGGAAGGTTTTAAGAATCTCGAGCACTGCCTGTTCGCTTAAAAATTTCAACCAAAATTAGATTTTTGGTCTCTCAAAAGTGGATCCATTTATCGTAGATGATAAATATTTTGTGCAACATTGTTCTTGAGATAAGAGGGAAAACTGCTTTTCCCGTTTTATAATATTTTCAAGTTTAATACTAGTTCACACGTACGGTAAGTTTTTTTAGCTTAAATTAGAGAAATTTATACAAAGAGAGTTTATTGATTAATCAGCCTATTCATTACAATTAAATTACAATACAATTCTATACTGGAATGGACCAAAATGGACCAAAATTAGGCTAATTAAGGCTTATAATGGCCGAAAGCGTCCTATTCACACCGATCACCGGTTAATCAGCATACCTCAAATGACCAAAAAACATTGAACCCCATAGTTACCTGCCATGTTGACACTCAGCTCACTGAGCCGCTGGTCTAAAAGATGAGATAATATACACCGACTCTATAACGTTAAACCATTAACGTAAATTGTGAGAGTTGGATCAAAAACCTTCGAAGGAAATTATCACATTTACACTGGGAAAATACAAACCAATTTATTTATCGTCTCACGTGTAATGTCAGCCATAATTCTTGAAATAATGTTGATAAATTCCTTGATATGATCTCTTTTGCAATGACGCATTTTTTGAATCTATATGTTTCTCTCAGTATAAATTCAGTTTTGAATTAAGGAAATAAGCACTAAATCAATGAATTCACTTTTTGCTAAATATTCCAAGAACAATAATAGGGAAAACTTTGTCATTTAGTATGTTGGTACCTTTAAATGCAATCTATAATCCTACCAAAAATGAAATTTAGATGTTCATTAAAACGTGACATATTTGCAATTTTGTACCATTTTTTGTGATTTCTAGGGGTCAATAACCCCAAAACTAGTTTTCGTTTCGACTCGGCATATGAATATTTGGATTATACGGTCAATTTTGTCTCTGACACCTAATAATAATTAGCCTCAGACATTAAAACCCGAAAATCTGTCGGATAGAATAAAGCCTTATCTTAAGCAGGCCATACATAAAATAATTTGAAATTCAACAACAAACATAAAAAAAAAAGTTTTTAGTCGAGGATGGGAAATTTTCGATTTCCAAAATAACGTCAAAAATATCAAGGAATTTTACCCCCTCCTCCCCTAACGTCAATTGGCTTTTGGTTTAAATCACTTTTTCTAGCAGAGACTGGTCGTTTTTTTTGTTCCAAAAATGTTTTCGTCACCAAAATCGGGCCAAATACCTCGGGCGCTAACGTGGTTTTATAACTATGATTATAAAAATACGACCATTGACGTCATATGGACGACACATGAACCCGACGACCCCCTTTTCTCCCCCTCCCCCCTCCACCACTTGACGCCACGTAACGATTATCAATTTTTGTTTTTGCCCTTACATAACAGACGGGCCTGACCATTTTTTGGGAGATAAGTACTGGAAAAAATCTTTATACGGCTTAATTGTTGAAAAGAGTCCTTTCATGGCTAAATATTTTGAGCCTACTACTAATGGTACTAAAACTTTAATTAATTAACAATTCTACTTACTAACACTTACTGCCGCCAGGGCTAATCATAACAAAATTAAGGTCGCGATAAGGTTGATCAGCAATAATCGTTTTTGTCCGATCAAAAAAATAATGACCGATCAAATTGATCGACAGAATCCAGTTTTCACCCATAACTTAACATTTTGCACATTTTGGGTCCCAAACCCTGACGACCTTTGAAAGAGCGATATGATTTGTTGCTATGAAACTAGTAATACAGAATAGACACACTGGATTAGACATTAACACGTGATACTTGTGGTGGGACTTATGATTCAGTAGGAATGTTACCGATCAAAATGATCGATCGAATCGAATGATCGTTAGCTATTTTTGTCCGATCATTGATTGTTGATCGGCCGTTATAATTAGCCCTGGCCGCTTCAATGAAATAAAGTTTGAAGTGCTCGTTGAGTACGAGAAGTGAATTGGCCACTGTTGATTACTGTTGTGGGCTTGTGGTGTAATCAACTTCACCTCTCGTTGGTGCAATCCGGCATCTATTCCCACTTGTGCCATCGATTTCTCTCGTGTCAATAATTCAGTATAGCGGCATGAATGCAACCATTCGGAGATACCGTGACCGAGAGAAAATAACATCGTACGAAGTGAACTCATCAAAACTATATTACAAGTCAACCGGGTTGAACCATGCCATGTGAGTGAAATTTGGTAGTCAGTTGGTACCTGACGAAACACTAGATGGGACATAAGGCATGGCCTTGATTAGCCCGATAACGTCTTTTAAAGACAGTTCCACCATATGCTTACCTTCTTAACCTAACTGTTGGAAGAAACCGAGTAAACTCTTTGTTTTAAGGGAGCATTATTACAAAACCTTCATATGGAAGAAAAGTGTCGCTGGGTTTTGGTAATAACGATCAGTTAGGTATGGTAGGAAGGTTGCTCAAAATCGGCATTTTAGGGTTACGTAATAATTGAACGTTCCCTAACTCTGTTTGGAAATATACGTCCATAGTGTTCTATTTGTTCTTTCCACTGTTTATTTTATGTTTTATAAGGTAATAATAGATTGTTTGTTTTTTTAAGTATTGATTTTTGCATCATTATCAGACTAAAATACTGGGGGAAATCCCCGCTTATTACGTTCCCGCATAGGCGTACGGGACAAGGGGCAGGGGGGGGGTCTTCAGCCCCCCCAGTTATCAATGCGTTCCCGAGTCCCAAAAATAAACAGACAAACAGACTGACAGACCAACCCTTCAAATGGTAAGTTGTAAGATTAAGCTGAGAATTTGTACAGATACTAACTTTAATTTGGGCGTCGAAATCTGAAAACAATGGGAAGGGATTACACCTAACACCCCACCTCTCAAATTAAAAGTCATCAGACTGCGCTGAAAATAGCTGAATTGGTGGCTCACTTTAGTGGCTCATTAAAAATCTATATGGCATAATTTTTAATTACCTTCCTCCTCTACATGATGTGTATTCTAAGAATATGCTAATAATAATTTATGATAAGTTTGGCCAAAAATTTAAGATATTCATCTTGAATCCAAAAAACACTATTCTTATGAAAGAAAAAAGTGTATCAGCTAAAATCATGATCTTTGAAAGGCACAGTCTATGTCTGCATGTAGTATACTAAAATTTCAGAAGGGAACACTCATGAAATATGAATGCTTTTAGTATTTGGTTGTATTTTGGTCATATGTTAAATGATGACACAGGTTAAATGATTTGCGTTGGGTTAAAAAGAAAACTTACATATTTACATACTTATATAACATGTGTAATACGTGCTACGAAACATACGGTATAATTATTTAGAGATTAAGGGGTCACAAAACATTTGCTGCTTACCTTGGAAATGGGGACCACGAAACTTTTTTCTAATTTCAACGAAAATATGACGTAGCCTCGAAAGACCTACAAAATATTTCCTGATCCCTTCAAAATAATACTCTAGATGGGTAGTCTCGACTCTCTAATTGACGGGCATGAACGCTTATTCTTCACGAAAAAAAATCCACCCTGGACACGCTTATTAGAGCGTGGACGCTAATTAATTCCTGAAGAAAATTCCAGGGTGGACGTTTATTCCAGCGTGGACGTTTATTCCATCCGTAAACTTTATCTTACAATACAATGTCTTCATATATTGTTCTTTTTGCTCAAGTGTATTTTATTATTGTTTTTAGCGTTCATTGCTAGACAAGTTTGCCCAAACCATTTCTACCAGTAGAACAATCAAGAAACCTAAAAATTCAAAATTTAGGGTGGACCCTTATTTCATGGTGGACGCTTATTAATATCCATCAGATTTTCCAGGGTGGACGCTTATTACATAGTGGACGCTTATTAATTCGAACAAATTTTCTAGGGTGGACCGTTATTCCAGACTGTCCATCAATTAGAGTGTCGAGAGTATACAGGGTAAAAAACAACTCATATTTCTTCTATTCAATGTATTTAGTGGGTGCTGTTGGAACGAACAACCTACTTCATTAATTAAACACCCCTCTCCCCTCTCTGCACCCAGGCTACATCAATAAAGATCAAAAGTGAAAAAAAGAGCCAAGAAAACTTTCTTCATGACTAGCTTAACGTCAATATTTTTTTTACTATTTATCTTGAATGTACATGATCAAAATATTTTCTCATCATTTTGAGAAAACACTGCTTTATTTATTGTGTGTCATGGCAACGTCAACGGCAAGCGACACATGAAAATATCTCGCCTTTTGCGTACCTTTTATCTCCTCAAATCCAGGAATATAATATGATGATATAAAATGTACAAGACTTTTTCTACTAAGTATGATAAGTAATCAATTATTTTCTAAGAAGCTGGTTTTATCAACTTAGTGTGATTGTGAGTCTTAAGTATTGATCTTAGTTTGTTATACACAAACGTTATGCTTTAGCATTTTCTTTACTTTCGTAGAAAACAGAAAAGTACAAGACTAATTCAAGTCATGAGACGATAATGAATTAGAAGAACATACCACTAAATGTTACCCATTCAAACCTCATCGTGATGATCTTAAGCAATATGCAAGAAATTAACTACCGATCAAAAGGATTTCTTTGAAGATACTGACACGTTTTTTTCAACTTATTTTCTTTACTAGTCATCGTTATTCCATCGACTTAGTAACATGTAATACCAAGACTTACAATTTTTATGATTAAATGAACAAACATTTGCCAATAAAAACTTACTTACATGCTTCACGTTGTTGAAATAAACAACTTAAAAAAACTTCAGAAATATATCGGTTATGATGTCTCACCAAAGAATCTATCTCTAATATGTTTTTTTGATGCTTAATACAGTTTGATGACAATGAGGATGCACGAAGTGAATTTAATCAATGATTTCCATGAAAAAATTCAAAAAATTGATTGTAAATGGATTGTTTGATTTGGACAAACATCCTAACCTGCATGCTACCATTATTAAAAATGTTGCATACAGTTTCTGCATGATTAAAAGAGAATATTTCAACCTAAAAAGATTGATATTTATTAAATTTATCTGTGTACCATGAAACAGACGGATCGCCGTGTTTTCTGCACTTTCAGGGAACTGAGAACCAAGATGGATAGAAAATAGTTTTTTTAAGGGTTTCTTTATAGGATGCCTGAGAAACAATGTTGGGAGGCTAATGAAATTTCGTTGTAGAATGGTAGACAAGGTTGAGAATTTGTATTAGGACTGGGAGAGAAGTCATGCCAGTACATTCATCATTAAATTTTCTGTCAAGCGGCTGTAGAATGATTTAAGCCGAACGCTTATTTCGACCCCTGCAAGGTCTCGTATAGATAATCGTTACAAATCTAGTTGATTAATTATTTAAAACTCTATTACCAATTTTATTTTGTATTAAATGCTGTGTAAAGAGAGCGCTAGAAGCAGTACCTTGGTACCTTAGAGTTAGTAAATTATATTTTAATTCAAAGTTTTTTTTATCACATAACAAGAGATGAGACAATAGGTTTTTGTACACACCTGGACTACTCTCATATGTATACAAAACATTGACAATAAGAAATCAAAAATAAAGCGGTTGGATGATATTTAGTGGGAAAAAAGAAACTGTATGCCAGACCGGTCATACCAGACCAGTATGTTTTAAATATCTAAATACTTTTTTTTACGCACCACAAGCTTCCTAGAATTGGATCCCGTATATCTCATGACTTCGGGGTGTGAGCAGGGCCGGTAGGGATGACAAAATACTTTTTCTAAACATCTAAGATTTTCGTTTTTTTCTTTGACCTCGTTCTCTTGGATTCTTTTCCAGTAATAGGGAGGGGGTTGCAAGATTTGCAACCTGCCTGTCTGGATAGGGTTAAGTTTTTTGAGATTATTTTTCAATTTTGTTTGCTCTTCTCTAAAGAAAATGGAAAGAAAGCAATGTTTTTCTCTTTCTGTTAAAATAACATGTAAGCTTTGTTTAATGTCTATTCTTGGAGTATATTGAATTTGAAATGAAAATAAAATAATTAGGTAAACGAAGGTCCCGAAAAAGATGTTTACGTAAAAGGCTTTTTATGAATATGAAAATAAGATAAAAACAAAATGATTATTATAAAAGGTACCTAATGCGAAGGGAAAAGAACTCTAATCAAACTAGTTGTTATGTTTTCGCAAACACCTCAAAAAGAAGGAATATGAAGCAGATGCTGTTCTTGTAGCACACATATCTGATGAGTTAGACGGATATATACGAGACTTAGATGTAAGTAAAACGTTTATCCATGTAGGGTTTTAAAAACAGGCGCCTGTATGAGATTTAAATATGAAGTGATAGACAGATAACAGTGTATCCTGACTTTAGTTTTGAAAATTTTGTCCATCATCATAATCATCAAAACATCTAATATCCTTTGATCAAACTACCTGAATTCGCTGAATGTGGATTTTTTTTTCGCAATCCAAAGGGGGAGTTTACTTCCTTGAAGGTCAAAGTACTCGCTCAATCAAGTTGTTTATAGAGACCGCGTAACTAAGGATAGGTTACCTTTTTGAACTAATTTTTTTGTGATAAGGGTTACGTTCTAAAACTCTCGCGTCTCATATCTTGAAATTAGATCATGAACAAAATTGCACTTTTATAATTCAGTAAAAAAAAAGAAAAGAAAGATTTATTTTCGATGCATTTCGACTTTATGTAATCATTTTCAAGAATAAAGTTCCATTTGAATAAAATTGCATTTGGTTCCTAATTTCACTAAAAGACACTATTTTTAACTACAAGAAAAGAAAGGATCTGTTTCTAACTTATCTAATAATATCGGTTGCAACGTGGGTATATTGAAATAGGCAGCTCCAAGAGACATTAAAGCTTCAATAAGCAGTCAAAATGCGGGGGTTGACAGAAGAAAAAAACATAAATCATGTGATACGCTAGTCTTCTTCTCATTGTGGTTTGTTGTTTTCATGTTTAAACTCCTGCTAGGTCACCGGAGGTTCATCATGCGAAAACGTATCATTGTATCAAAATATCAAAAACCAAATGCATTGTGAAAATTTCGAAAACATTAGATGATTCTGTACCACAAAACGTCCGTATTATCATTTACGAGTTTCTTCTTTTACCATCTTAAAAAGCTTACTTAGCATATCATTTGCCTTTTAGCGTCATTTAGATTTTAGTATAATATCCACCGGAAACTGATCAAAAGGGTTAATTAAATTACTCCTTTTTACAAACTCTGTTGTTATCAAGATGGAAAAAAGGAAAACATACTTCCTGTTTTTTCTTTCATCGCGGCTGAGAAACTAAACAATGGATGGACAAAACGACCATCATTAATCATTTATTTTTGAAATATTAGAGTAAGGTTGTTCGTAGAGAAATTTAATTGTGTATGAATTGTGACTAGCAGTTTTCTTTTGTTTTAGGTAATCGTGAATATCATCACGAATCATTACGCAGAGGAGAAAAGGAAAGGAAAAAGGAAAGACCTTTACGTAATACTAATAATTTAGGTACGTTGTACATTGGCGCTCACTAAGGCTATCAAGTACATGATTCTAAATAAACTACTTTGAGAATCAGTTGTATCGGTACTCCATGTAAATCTTAAACAAAGGAAACATTTTATCATTAAAATACTAGCGTTTTAAAGCAAATACCAAATACTGTAATCATGAGTGCCGTCAGATCGACAAGATATTGGACAGATTATGACAATGAGAACGATTCAGTTTTCGACCAACGTAAAGTCAACTATATCGAGACATGTAAACTTCTTGGCGTTCCTGCAATCCGTTCGTTCATGCAAAACATGACGAAATCGTACCTAAAGGCGATCGAAGGAATCGTACTCGATCTTAAAGGCAACGTTACCATAGCGAGTCTAGATCTAACAGATAACACTTTAGGTGACTGTGGGATAAAAACATTTGCTCGAGTTTTTCATTCGAATTTCAACATAAAACGTTTGAACGTGTCGCATAATCTAATCACTGACGACGGAGCTGCAGAATTACTAAGATACCTGGAATCTTACAATGTATTGGAGTACTTGAATCTATCGGGAAATCGGATAACGGATGAAATCGGTGACGATGTGAGTCGACTGTTGAAGGTCAATAAATCAATTAAACATCTCAATCTGTCAAAGAACGCGTTAGAAAAATGCGGGACTAAAATAAAAGAAGGGCTTGAGATGAACTCAGTGCTGGAAGTCATTGATTTGAGCTGGAATCAACTTCGCTCATCTTCTTGCACTGCAATTGTTACGTGTTTAGCGACAAATACTTGTTTAAAGACACTGAATTTAGCATGGAATAATTGTGAAGGCAGCCTTGAGATCGGTAGATGTCTGACAAAAAATGACACATTAATGGAACTAAATTTAAATTATAATAAGATAACCGCACAAGGAGCGATAGACATTTCTTCGGGATTAGTAAGTAACAAATCTCTCCATATTTTAAGACTTCAACGAAACTTAGAGATCAATCCAAGTGCTATACAAGTACTTCTTGAGACTCTTTCTCGGAGCAAAAGGTTGGGTTTGATCACACTTGATTTGAATGGAATATTCGTAACGACCGAGAACAAAGCAACGATTGCAGGATTAAAATTAAAAAAGCCTGGTCTCGATGTTCTCGTCAGTGATTTCAAAGAGCCGAAACATCACGCCGTCGAAAAAAATATCCTTCCCGAGACTTGGCGTGATGACGTCATTAAGTTATTGAGCGAGTATATGACAAAGCATAGTTTGCGAACAGTCGAGTTATTCAACCGATGGGATATCATGAAAAAACGTTCTTTAACGCGTATTGAGTTTAGTCACGGGATTAAATCGTGTAAGTTATCGATTAAGAAGTGGCAGATGGAGGAATTGTTTTTGACGTTTAAGACAGACAGTGCAGGCCAAGTTCATTATCGTGAATTTAGTCGTTTATTTCGTCAAGCCCCGAAAGTCTTTAAGTTATGATATATTGTATTAATATTTTATGCTTGTATATGAATATAAAAGATAAACTTCATTTCGTAGATAAACATAATGCTTTTTATACTCTTGATGTGATACAATCCACATTTTAGTTATCCAAGCCAGAGCTGATCTCATGCAGGGTGTATTAATACCAGGTACCGCGGGTACCGGCGGTACCCGGTGGTACACGGCAAGGACGTTTCCCAGCCGGCAAGTAGTGTGAGGAAGTGGTTCATGATCTCCATCTGATAGAAATTTCATTCGCCAGCTGATATCTGCGGTACCTAGCAGCTAAAATTATTAA
>JAUKPT010001347.1:0-15585 GCA_032273505.1 Nanomia bijuga
AAAATACTAATTGGTCTATAGTTTTCTTTGCATTCCTTACCATTTTTCTTGAAAACAGGGGATACGTCAGCAAGTTTTAAGCTACTAGGGAAGATCCCAGTTTTAATAGATTCATTAAAGTAATAAACAATAATAGGGGATAAAATATCTTTCAGATCCTTTATGACTTTCGTTGGAAGTGATTCACAGGATATAGCCTTGGATGAATTTAACTTCTCAATTTCTCTATAGACAAACATCAGATTTGTTGCCTGAAATGAGAAATTGTCATTTTCTTTTATATTATTCTTTATTTTAAAAATGCTAGGATGGTGTTTATATTTAAAAATCGCATTTGTCACAGGATCTGAACGAGTTATGGAAGAACTTTTAGGAACAAATGGTTTAACATAAGGAATATCAAGATATTCTACTGCATTGCTAAAGAAGTTATTGAAAATTTGAGCTTATTTTTGATCATCAGATATTATATCATTATTTTCAATAAGAGTGATGGTGTTTGATGTAGTTTGTAGTTGCATGTTAGAAAAAAGAGGCTTGACTTCCAGCCAAAACTTTTTGTTGTCACATATTAGTGATGGCTTTAGATTTTCAAAGTAACTGAATTTTGTTTTCTTAAGAAGGTTTACACAGATAGTACGCTGTCTCTTGTAGGCTTTCCTGTTGACTTCACTTTTATCTTTCTTGTATTTTTTAAATAGTCTTGTACGAACCATATGTTATTTTCTTAAATCCTTGTTCATGAAAGGTTGATCATTACCCCTTACATATTTTGTTTTTAAGGGAGCAAATTTGTCAAACAGTTACAATAGCAATGCATTAAAATCATTAAAAGAGAAATCGTTGAAACATAAACTAGATAAATGCGAATGTACATAGGTAAAAAAATTTAAATTATCGTATTTTTTATAGTCACGATAACTCACTATTTTAGGAGGAGCTTTTTTAAATTTAGTCTTAAAGGGGACCATAACACTCTGGAAAACTTTCTATTAATCTATCGACAAGTCTATCTTATATCCATCCTGACCCATCCCGCATCTCAAAACTCAATCTAAGGGGAAATATAACGATTTTTATCCATAGCAAAGCACAGAAATGTGAAGTCAGAGCTTGTCAACTGAACTCTCTAGATAATAGGCTAAAAATAGACCTCCAACAATTATTAGCCATAGAATTAAGAAAAATAAATATTTTTTTTTAAATTGCATACATTTGTCCAGATCGTTAATTCTTTCCATCCATGTGAAAACTAGGCGAAATTATTTATTTTTCTTATTTCTATGGCCAATAATTGTTGGAGGTCTATTTTTAACCTATTATCTAGAGAGTTCAGTTGACAAGCTCTGACGTCGGCCAATAATTGTTGGAGGTCTATTTTTAACCTATTATCTAGAGAGTTCAGTTGACAAGCTCTGACGTCACATTTCTGCGTTTTGCTATGAATAAAAATAGTTATATTTCCCCTTATATTGAGTTTTGAGATGCGCTATGGGTCAGGATGGATATTAGATAGACTTGTCGATAGATTAATAGAAATTTTTCCGGAGTGTAATGGTAGCTAGAAATTCCATGTCTATACTGTTCCGCGTAGTCTTTTGCTCCCCAAGGTTTTCCTGACTTCTACTTAAATATAAAAATTCGGCAAATTACCAGACTTTCACAGACTTTCTAGACCCCTAAAAGAATATCCTCATTTTCAGGTTTTGAGTCGTGAGTACCATAAACCAAAAAAAAGTTGAAACATCCCAGACTACTATTTAACTTTTTTTCATTTGAAACTTATAATAAAACTCACATATCATATGATGACATCTGTCATAAAGCATTACATTTTACATGAAAAACTATTGATCAGTTTGGCAAACAGCAGCGACTCCGTTTAATATCCACTTATCTGCATAAATGTCAGTTGGTAAAAAAATTGTTGTAACATAGTTGGAAAAATATTCGTCTCTTCTGTTATACGTTTGATACAATGGACATTCATAAAAAGATATATCTTGACATCTATTTTCGTCACTATATTTGGGTCGAGGAAGAAAATCAATTTCTGGTAGTGGAGACAATCTATGACCAAACGAAAGATCTTCTAACAAGTTTCGTTCGTAATTCCAGCATGCACCATCTAAATACAGACCGAATACACGAATACCATCATATGTTTCAGTAACATTTTCACTTCCGGAGGAAATGTCGAAGGGATCAAAGGAGTCCAACGATGACATATTGTGGTCGGCCCATCTATTTTTTATGCGATGAGTAAATTGGAGTGAATCCACAGAAAGTTTATTCTGCCTTCCATAGTTCTGCAAAAATGCTGTAAGAACACCTTGTGGATAAAAAAATGAAGGCAACCATAAAGCACATGGTAGAAGGGACAATGTATTACCTTCATTAAATTGCATATTTTTGAAACAAAAGGACACATAACTTGCCCTTTTTTCGAAATTTCTCACCCAGGAAGGAAATCGCTTGCATGAACTCCGTGAGGATATAAGCCATACTTTAGGGACTTTATTTTCAGCAATTGAATCATATATTTGAGTAAGTCTTGATGTTAGCAACATGTCACCGGCTAAAGCTAAGCAGAGGTTGCTTAAGTCTTCTTTTAGATCTGAACGGAAATTGCTAAATTTGTCTACCTCCCGCTTAAATATTATTCTTATAGCACAATGATTTTCCTTTTCCTCAGCTTGATTTAATCCAGATACACTTAGTATTGATGATCGCTTATATAGTTCTTTCTCCTTATTTCTGTCTGAACGTGTTTGATTAGCTGTATCAAATGATTTTGATAAGTAACCTAACAAATACATTGCACGTTGAACAATGTAGTCATCCGTCGCAGTCAATGGAGTGTTTGACAACATCTTTTTTGGTTCCATAGCATCGAGTAGATCCGTGATTGTGATACCATCTTCGTAACAATTTTGAATCAAAACGTTTTCATTCATACCAAAAATAGTGGGTTGATCAAAATCTGGTAGATTCTCGATAATGTTCAAGCAGTCCAAGAAAGAAGTTGAGTCGATTGGAGGTTTGTAAACACCAGTATCTAAATATGAAAAGTGCTGATTGTCAATATCTGGGGAGTAAAAATATTTCATTATTGTAGTCAAACAACGCTGATCCCAATGGTTTTTGATACGGCCTCCATATACGATCTCTCCTGTTAAAACATTGAGCTCCTTCCATGGTACATCAAGGCGACTCTCGATGATAGTATGTAAGATCAGAAGTCCAGTATTCAAATCTGATGTAAAAAAATGATAAGGCATATTCCAACCAAGAGAACCAAATTTCCAACGCTCTTGGACCACGGCATGAAACAGGCAAAGGCTGTACACTAACTTCTTCCAATGCGAGTTATTAGGTGTATCCTCAAATAAACTTTCTGTTACCACGCCACCAGTTGGTTTGATCGAATTAAGCAAATTATTCTTGACACCAGGTGGAGGCTCAACTGAAACCTTCATGCAAGATTGAAAAATGGAAGATGGTATCAAAGCATTTGGTTCAGAGCTCAACAATAATCGAAATTGGGGGTGTACCTCAGTGTCAACATCTAAAATTCCTCGAATCGTTTCATCCAATTGTGACATGAATGAAAGGGCTAGGTGACAATTTTGAAGATATAACCAACTACCTTTCTTAGTATACCCATTGCGTATTTTATCCATCGTTTTTTCGCCTTGCCCTTTACCTAAAGATATGATATCTAAATGTAAGACACTACCACGCTTTGCTTTGACAAAGCTTAATAAGGATGTCAAAGGATCTGAACCTGGAGATAGAATAAACATAATAGGCATTTTGTTACTACCTTCTTCGTATATAGTTTCTATATCAAAGCCATAAGGCGAAATTAATTCTGCATCAGAAATAGAGGTAACAAAAGATGGCAAGTACTCTTCTAGCTTATCACACCGGAGTATTCTGATAAGTATCAACCGTTGAAACATTGATAAATACTCCAATTGAAAAATATGACGAGTTATTCCTTTAGCAACTGGTTTGACTAATTCTAAAGGGTTTTTACTTCGCATAAATTTGTTCCACCATTCCACATGTGTATTTATATGACTCATTAATCCATTGAATGCTTTCAGCGTAGCTGACAAGTAGGCACATTCCTCAAGTTGAGAATGTGTTATCAAAAGATCACCAATTGATACACCTGTGTATTCAACTTTGCTAGACTTGTTTTCTTCTGATTCGTTACCAACTCGAGGGGATCTAAATGAGGTTTCCCTACCTAAGAATATGTCATATTCATCTTTACTTAGTATATTTGTACTTCCTTTCCCATCGTGAATTAAAATCTTTGTTGTTAGATGGAAAGAAAACAATAATTGATGTCTAGCAAACAGCCCATAGGAAATGTTGCGGTAAAATGTTTCTGTAATAATTTGGATCATAGTATCATTATACGAGTTAATATCACTTTCATGTATTTTGGAAAGCAATAAAACCCTCCTTTGAGAAACTGAACTGCTTGAGGCATAATCCAATGCACTGTTTAATCTAGTGAAAGCACTCAATGGACGATTGGTCCCATTGCTAATGGTTAAGGGTTTGTATGCTAAAGTTAAACATTTATCAAATAGATTGAAGAAAGATGTTAAAGAAAACTGATAGACAGCATTTATCAACGATAAATCTTGTGATATGAAGAAAAGTACTGCACCTCTTTCGGCGAGACGACGATATACTTCTCGTTGATCGCTTATTTCTGCCTCAGTTTTTACTGCTTCTGCAACGCTTCGTTTAACATTTTCAGATATGGCTCGACTCTTATCTAAGGACTCTATCAAAAATTCATCATCAAGAATATTTCCAGTACAACTATGTAGTAACTCTAATGAACGATTTTCTAATTTTGTAACTCGCATTCGTTCATTGACAATGAGTTGGAGAACACTGTTTCGTTTTTCTTCCAATTCATAATTTTCATTTTGAATGATTCGCACGAGCAACTGATTTGTAAGGCCACTAATAGTGATTGTGAAATTAATGATAGTCACTTTTATGCACAGCTCAGGCGTTAATTCAGGATTCGGATTTCCTGTTATCAGATATAACTTAAAATTATCACTACATATAATCTCTTTGTCATCGATACAAATGTATTTTTGTCCTTCACGTTTTAGTACAGGTCTTAAAATAATCCGATTTAATGAAGAATTTACGGATGGTGCAGGGTTTAAAACAATCACTACTTCTCCAAATCTTATTGCACTTTCAAGAATAGATATCAATTTGGGATCTTTTGCTTTGACAATTCGAAGTTTGACATTATTATGCTTCTTTTTAATCCAATTTAAGGCCTGCCCTTGTGGATCGATTACAAAAGGCCACTTTTCACTTTCCTTGATCATCACAGCATTCTGAATTGAGTGTTGATCAGCTGGAAGATCACAATTTATCCAATTTTGGACTTCAATAGAGCTAGTTAAATGTGTAACAAAATCAAAATCTTTCTTGATTTTCATATTATGTGAACATAAGTTGGATATCAGATGTTGAATAAAAGACAGTCGATAATCGGGTGTGAATGGACCTAAAAAAGAACAAGAACTGGCAGCTATTATTGTCTCAGAAAGATTGTAAGCAGATTCTTCCTCTAATTCATCCAATGTTTTTTTCCATCGATCCTTCTCGAAAGAAAGCGAATCAATTAGCAAAGCAGCAGTCTTTAATCTTTTGACAGTCAAATCTTTAGACAGCTCTAAATCTCTCAGTTGTTCTACATTGTCTTTATAACGATGTTCCAGAGCATAAAACTGATTTTCAACTTTCTGTAAAGAAACATGTTTAATGAGAAGATTCTGTTTAGCTGCAAATAAAGCTTTTTTTGCATCCTCACATTTTATCCTTTTAGGCTGAACTAATCGATTAACTGTTACATAATTAACTAAAGCTAAAACCCATGAACACATACTTTTACAAGCAATAGATATCTTACCTATAGCTAACGGGTTGAAATCCGGATTTTTACAATATATCTTCAATGACATAAATATCTTATCATTCATATTTTCATGATCATAAGATATCAATCTCTTTAAAAATCCAGGATCACCCAATAAAAGTTTCGCAGTAGACCAGTCTGGTTTTTCGTTCAATACAACACAAACGGCAGACAAGACCGTCATTACCATAGTTGGTGGGTTGGCATAAGATCTTATCTCCCCAATATCATACTTATTAAGAGAATCTAAAGCAGATGTTGCTTCTTCAAGTCGAGGCAAAACATCTTTTAAATCTCTTTCAGCGTCTTGAGCAATTTTGGCAATTCTTTTAGCTTCAGAATCAGTAACCTCTTGTTCCCTGTTTACAACAGCCCTCACCTTTTTAAGCTTTTCTTCATCCTTCTGTATTTCAGCAAGGAGTAATTTTGTCTCTTCAGTTTTCTTTACAAGCTTAGGTTCTAATATTGATAACTTACTCTTCATTTTAGTTACCAAAGTATTTGTCATTTCTAACTTACTTAATCCAGAAAACAATCTTTCTTTTTCCATGTATATGTTCACACAACGTTTGGTACGTATCTTCTTGAAAAGTCCTAAAAAATCTAAAAATGATTTTGGGGTTACATAATAATAACGTTTTAATTCTCTATAATACCTGTCACACATGTCTTCAATGTAACAATAGGAAGAAACAAATATTCTGGATACTGGTTGACCGATTTTTTCATTTAAACCTTCATCCAAAACAAATTTATCGGCAACAATGTGTAAAGCTTTTTCAGGCCATTTATTATACCAATCAACAACAAAGTTATTAATAAATGCAGGGTATGTAGAACATTTATCAGTAAAACCCGTTCCAGATGGTGTAGCAGAATAAATCAAATGAAAATTCTGTTTGACTTTCAAAACAAAATAATCAAAAATATCTTCAAAATTATTTGATATTTCGTTTGAAAGAGCCTCTTCTTTAAGCTCTGAAACAACATTTTTTTTAGTTTCGTTATCAATGAATGAACAAATATCCCATGTCGCTATTAAATTGCAAATAACTTCTAGAAATGAATCATACATAGATACATCGGTTAGAAAAAGAGCAACCGAAGAACCTTTAACGCCAGCCTTTAATATCAACAGTTTCACCTCTTCTTTAAAATCAATATAACCATAATTGCGAGAAAATGATAACCCAACAAACTCGCATTGTTGAATGAAACATGCTAATCGAGCATTAGTTTTTTTCCCAGTTCCACCAATACCTAATAACAACAAATGTCCTTCAGATTGTCCAAGAATCCGAGCAGCAGATGCAATATGTCGAAATACTTGTGGGAAAAACACCATCTCGTTTGGAATACCAACATCCAAAATTTTCCCATGATAATGATAATCTTCAATAATCTGACTAAGCTTAGATTCATCAGATAAAAATTTATAAGTCTTTTCTTCCTTTCGCAAACCTGTCTCAAAAAAATCACCAAAAATGAAGAAACTTTCCTTCAAAAACTGTGCATTGTATTTTGTTTTCAAAAATTCATGTAGCTGCTTTGCTAGAACTTCAAAAAATATCAAACCATCAATTTCACTTGTAAGTCTATCAAGAAAAACACGTGACAACTCATGTATTAACAAAGTTATTATGTTTCCTCTAGTTTTGATTTCTTCAGGGTCCGCCTGAACTAAACCTCTTAGTACTTTCCCTATATCATGAAGGTTGAAAAAGTAATGAGATTTGGAAGGCGTAGCCTTTAATTTCAATGAGATGTCATAGTATACGCCAAGAAGAGCTGATATGATTTGAGACTTAGCATCTCTGACTTCCCCGTTAAATTCATTCCAGTCAAGAAACTTAGCAAACTCGGTAACATATATATGGTGTAATGCTTTCGAAGATGGTTGTGGAAAACAAAAAGTATTGAACTTAGATAATATGCGATCTAACTCATTTCTTTGTCGAGTTCCTGCATCAAGAGTATATGAGGCAATTAAACTGATATCATGGATTGTTTTCCACTGTAAGGATTTGGGAATATAAAATCCACCATAGCTTAGAAATTCCCGCAATACTTCTAATGGTGGTATAGAACCAAACTTATCAGGTTTTGGCATATTCAAATCGTCAAAAAACATAATAATTTTTTCTCCATTTCTAGAACCAAGAACATTTTTATTTCGTTTCACAAGTTTTGACTGAATCGTAATTTTTGGCTCACTCACACCAGTATAAGCAGAAAGGTTACATCTGTAAGTTAACAAACTACTTTGTTCCTTCTCTTTTAGGATATCATTAACAGAAACATCTAAAGGATTTTTTGCAATGCCGCCTCTTAGAACTGAATGCAAAATCATGTATCGACTTGGATCTTGCAGACGGCGCAATACATCAACTATCAATGTTGTTTTTCCAACGCCTCGACTCCCCATTAAGAGCACCGGATGGCTATTGAGTGCAAGTAAAGCAATAAGAAAGCTATAGCATATCGCACTAGGAGTAGGAATTAAAGAAGTACCCATTATTTTAATTTTGTCTTTAAAAAAAATATTCTTTTTCATGTGCATGGTAGCATTAATAACAAAATGATCCCAAACAAGAAATTGATTTTTTTCTATGTTTACATAGTAAGAGTAAAGCAGATTAGTGCCATAAGGCAAATCAATTTGAAAATTAGATTCAAATAGTTCCCTGAGAAAAGTATCGAATACATTTCGAATATCAACAGAACCTTCAATGTGACAACATGGTAGATGTACATCATTGTTTATTTCCTCTGAATCTTCATTGATGTAATCAAAAAGACCACCAAATGCCCACATGAAACAAAAGAGATATACTTTGATTAACAGCGGTCTCAATGATATTGCAGTTGAAGATTGAGCCAAATTCATTCGACTGCCTCGGTCATTATTTGTGGAATAATACACATGATTTTCATCCTCTCTTGCTTTTATATCATTAAGGTGGATGAATTTCATTAAAGCCTCTAACAAATTACATAACAATTGTATTATAACTAACTTCGATGTATTTATAGCGTAAAAAGCTTTGTATCTTTCTAAAAATTCAAAACCTGGATCTAATGTGAGTTTAAAAAGCTCCCATAAGCCATTACGATCGTTTTCCTTTACTTTCTGATCCCGTAATTTGTCCAACCATGATTTGACTAAAGATTGCCATTGAAGAGTAGCTGGCTCACAAAATATCATACCACAACGACTTATAGTCGCTGGTGATGCTTGTTCTAGACTTCCAACCTCAAATATTATATTCATTGTCGGAATTATCTGAATCCTTTCCCCATTTGCTAAACAAAGTGTTTTTGAATCATCTAAAAGTGTATTCAAGTTTTCTACCCATAAGGTATCAACTGGTCCATCTAAAACTAACCATTGATGTAAACTTTTTACCAAATCCATTCTCATGAGACCGTCAGAAACTTTTTCATTACTATTAAATATATCTTTTAATCTTAAGCAGTCCTTTTTACAGTTCACTGTATTAGTTTGAACAAAATTGCGAATCGAGGATGCTATTAATCCATCATTCCACTCAGCTGAATCTGCATCTAAATAACCATACAGTTCATCCAATGAACATGATTTAGGACTTATAACAATTTCATCAACAGCTGTCACTTTATTTTTACCTTCATGAAGTTTACATGATGTATCAAAAATTTCACATTCAATTTCATTTTCAAACAATGAAAGCGATTTTTGAAGAATTTTTCTTACAGTTGATTTACCTCCACAAGTAGGTCCAATCAATATTACACCATGCCTTATATTCAATGTATTGAATAAATGTAGAACCTTTTCTAGCTGGGCTGGGCATTTTTGTAACCGTAATTCACGTAGCGCTGCGTACATGTATCTTTTCAAAGGGCCTATATCTGGTGATATAGTTGAAATTTCAGAAAAAATATCTAGTAGAATTTGGTGAAATAAATTACGATCTGGCAAAGTAAGTCTTGGATAGTTCGACTCTTGAATAGCATGTAGAAGAATATTCTTTTCCCCAACCGCCTTTCCACTATCATCAAGAATATACTTGCGGTTGATTTCACCAGCCATTACAAGTAAAGCTTTGATGGACCTTAAACCAAAGTCATAGTGATTTTGATCCGATAACTGTTTACGAGCAAGTTCATATAAATTAACCAACTTGCTCGATAATTCTTTAGCAGATAGGAACCCATTGGAGAATAAAACAATCTCAACAATTTGAACATGGTCTGGGGTTATAACTGACATTGGTCTAAACATAGAATTCAAGTTATCAGGTAACAGAACTCGTCCTTCATAATGTGGATTCATAGTTATGAATACTCCAGAACTTGAATTTAAACGAATTTCATTCATTTCAAAATAAAAACGAACCGCTTTGGCTACTTTAGCACAACGTATAGTTTGAAGTTGCTGGGCAATAACAGAGAGAACTTCAGTATCAATACGATTAAATTCGTCAAGACATAACCAAGATCCTGATTGTGATACTCCTGATAAAAGCCGAGAAACCATTTTAATATATAGTCCATCTGAGCAATTAAAAACAATACAATGTTTCCCTAGTGCTTTTGCTAGATCTTTTACTGTTTCAGATTTACCAGTACCAGCAGGGCCAATAAGAGAACCACCAAGATGAAAATGTAACGCACCAGTTAGTGTTAAAAAGCATCGATCAGTTAGTGGTGTAATAACTAAACGTGGTGAACACCCAAGATATTCATATCCATAGTAAAATGAAGAAATCGATTGTTTAATAATGCAACTATTTGTCTCCTCATCCCAACAATAACGTAAATACCGAGTCCATTCGAAATCTTGATCAGTCACAAAACCATACTTGATTAGAACAGACAAAATATCTCTAGCATGAACCAGAATAATGATTAAAGCAACAGCTTTGTTTCGTTCAAATTCTAAAAGGACCTTTTTGACGTATTCAGATAGTACACCAATATTTTTCTTTAAATTATCACAATATTCTTTCAATTGTTTTCTTTTTTCATCAATACTGAGGGAAATTTTCTCAACTGAAGCACTAAAAGATATTTGAACAATAACAGCAGCAACTTCACCATACTGTCCAGTTAACCACTCAATGAAAGTGGTATTGTAAAACTCCATTAGACTTTTCTTTATACTTAGTTTAACAGCATCAAACAGAAATGTCTCAAAACTAGCTAACCATTGCTCAACTTGACCACGCACTTGCATTTTATCGGAAAAATTAAAAACTTCACCTTCCTTCGAATTTATCTGTGAAATAAGATATGGAGGTTTTTCTTTTTTCTCAAACAGCACGTTTTTAATATTAGCAAAACATTTGCTCAGGTATGGTTGAACTGTTTCGACATGTTTACTGTTTGCTAAAATATCAAGCAACTCATTATTACTAAGAAAATAAAAACGTGAAAACAGTAACCTTTTGCTCTCTAGGTAGCATTCAAGAGTCCTATGTATTTTTTCTAAATTGTTGTTACAAGATCTTAATGATTCATAGAAACCAGCAGTTGTGCATGCAGCCATAGCATTTGGTCGATCTACCGTACGTCTCATAATGTCCTTCCAAGACTTATCAACAATGTTAAACAATTTAGCTTCAGAAGGTAGCTGACGCTGAATATCTGATGCTGAAAATACTCTCTCCAAATACAACCAATTTCTTTGGACAATTATCCATTCTTTAAATGTAAGGGAAAATAAATGAAGCTTTTGATCGAAATCATCGACAGTAACGAGCATCGGTGATGAAAAACGTGAGGCTCTTATATTTGCAAGAATGACAATGCTTTCATCTAATATGCTAAGAATCTCATCCACTCTCGTGATAATAGCGATATCTCGAATGATGTGGGAAACAAGATTTAAATCTGTTACTTTCCATTGTTGTATGACGTTTTGTAGCATCTCCTCTAATGTAAATTCATTACTTGCTTGAACTGATAACTCGTGTATCTGATCTTTATACCGAAATATATCTAAATGGAGCAGGTCATCAAGAGAAAACGAATTATCGTCAAAAATAACATTTCTCACTAAAGAGGTTATTTCAACCCAGTGATGAGGTTTTAAAAATGGGTTACGTAAACAACTGATAACAGGTATACAAGATTTGAAGTCCATGACCCTATCTTTTAAGAAAGGTACCAAGGTGTTAGAAGGAAGTCCTTTCTCTAAATGATGAACTGTCTGGATAAATCTAGAAACCTCTTTTTGAATAGCCTTAACATCTATATTTACAAACATAGTGTTTTTCCAATTAGAATATAAATAGGACCAATCATCATTCGATTTCCATGCTAATCGTCTGAGAACAAGATCTTGTTCAAGCTTGGATATATCTTCAACAATTTTGCTGATTCTAGAACGTCCTTTATTCGAAATAGTTGGAACAGAACACGCATTATAAAATCGTAAAGGCAAATTGCCAGAATTGAAGCATTCTTCATATGAAAAAAAATTCTTGGCTCGTTTTCGAAGCACATCAAGGTCTTCTCTTAAGTACTCAATAGTCTCCAGAACACTTGATTGCTGTGAATCACAGTCCAACAAGGACGGTTTATGAATATTGTGGGATAGTACTTGTAAACTGGTAGATAATTCAACAAGCAAATTGTCTAGCTCCTTGGAAAACTTTTGAATATTACTGTCTTTTCTTGCTTCGCAGGCTTCAATAAGATATTTGAAGTGGTTGAATGTTGGTTTTAACGTTTGATAAAGGGCTTTCTCCTCAGCATTGAAAGGTATGTGATATTCAAATGCAACTAAAAACATTTGATCTACAATTTGAAATTCTGACTCCCATTTAGGAAAATCACAAACAAAAGTCTTAAGAGATGAAAGATGTCCAACTAGGTTTTCGATTGTTTTAAGTGGTGCCGACAATACCCTTTCTCCATTTCTGATTTTCTTTAATAGGATATCAAGATTATTGTTTGATTTTCGAGGAAGATATTGAAATATTTCATCCACAACTTGTGTAAGAAATGGAAAACAACTTAATTTAAAATTCTTTATTTTCACCAGAAATAATCCCCTCAGTTCATTGTCTGGTATTCTATTTAGAGCAATGATGTGATCAGTGTATCTTCTTAAGACATCGCCAAACTTATCTATGCTCCATGAATCTAATAAAGATTCGCTTATATTATAAATCTTAAGATCCGAAATAGATTGACAAATCCCATCATATTGTCTAATGAATTTGTGCACAGATTCCAAACTGGTTGACACTAAAGTTAAAATTTGTGAATAAATTCGTTGGTAATCTTCATCCTTATTAAACAACAGTTCTAAGTCAGGCCATTTTTTAGACCTAACTTCAGCACCATCTTGGGAATCTTGCCAGTTAACATTATGAGGGATTTCAACTAAGGGTTTAAGTAAAGGATCATCTGTCAATGTTTTAAAAAATAGCGGCATTGATTTTAGATACTTGATACCGTTCTTTAGTTCTAAAAATATATCATCAAAAGATGGCGAGAGAAAAGTAGACAGAACTAATTCCATTGATCGTTTCTCAGATACATTTACCCTGTTTGAATGTGCATTACATGCAACATCTTTAACTGATAGATTTAAATTTATCTGAAAAATAGGACATTTAGAATCCAAAAGTAAAATATGTGATTTCATGTCTTCCAATGCATTGAGAACCAGCTTTCTTAAGACATCCATAACCAAAAAGTCAATTAATCTAATAAAAGAATGCATGCGATTGTGAAGAGCTTTAACAAACACATGTCTTATATGCAAGTAAGGACATTTCATCTTTTGATAAGAATTTTCTGAGGAAGGAAAACTTTCTACTATTTCATACTTCGCTTTCAGGGCTTGAAAATATTTGTTAATTTTTTGGGTAGGCTTTGAAATTGATCCCCATTGATTTGTTTCTTTCACTGTATTGATACTATTGTCAATATCTTTGATTGTTTCATCGTAAAAAAACTGACAAGACTCCTTAATTAAGCTGACGACATTGGCACGGAAACCTTTAATTTGTGTATGTATACTATCGAGTTCTTTCCTTTGGATGGAACAAAATTCTCCAACAGTGAATGTATGCCTTCCATCTGTCTTTATAGGCGAGGTGCATAACATACTAGAATAATCGTTACATGAAATATCAGAGCATAAGGTTTCACAAAGAATACGAACCTTTAAAAGAGCAGTTTGGAAATTGCTATTATTCTGGAAAAGTAATTTATCTATGGAATCGCACATCGAAATTCTTTTTTTTTTTTTTAAATAAAGTTTCCAGCAGGATAATGCCTTCCATATTCGATAGTTTTTAAATGTCTTTTTACTATATAATTTCTGAAATAAACTTCTTTCTCGTAACCATTCGAGTGTTGAAATTACATAATTTCCTTCAAAAACACAGTATCTGCTAACATAGGTAGCTGACACAGTATAGTATAATTCACCTGTTTGGGCATTTTTTGGATCAACATATCTCAAATCATAAGGATCGTATCTAAGACTACGATCAACATGACAGAAAGGTATACAATACACAAATTCACCATCGTCAATCTTTTTCTGACTGATACAATATAGATTCACGTTTTCATCAGCTTTTGGTACATCTCCATATAGTAGCCCTAAATAAAAATTGATAAGATTTTTTTATTTCAGTGTTTCATGAAAAAATCAAATATAGTCCAGGAGCAATACGATTTCTTTGGGTTCAGAGAACTATGGTGGCCGAGAGCAGCCATAAGATTTTTCTTCGAAAATAAAAAAATAAATAAATATATAAAAATAAAATAAAAATGAAAAAATAAAAAAATAAACATTTGATTTTGGTCGAGAGCAGCTATAAGAAAAAAATCTGACGTGGCCAAGAGCGACCATAGTATATATTTTATAACCTCGTGACCGAGAGCAGCATAACTTATTACTACTCGATGGACGAAAATGGCCATATCATTAAGTTAGCTGGAAGTGAAAGGCCATGTATATGCATAAAAGAAAGATAGACGAGATTGAGTCACAAGGGAACAAAAATGATCATGTGTCTGTGTGATCCCTAAGATACCATCATAGGGTCATTTTATAAAGCCACAGATATTTAATTAATATTCAAAGCATCCATAACCATTTTATTTCACCTTTCTTGCCTAAGAACAATTTTCTTCCATCATTCTTTCCACAAAACAAAGCACAACTTCGAAAATTATACATACACCATTTATTCATTTGAGATACAAGTCAAAAACAAGTAAAACAACTTTTATAGGGCTAAATCTTTTGACAGGGTCTAAGCTTTATTAGAATAAGAATAAAAACAAGGAAGCAATTAAAAATAGAAATTCGATAATTCCTTGTAGAACAATTGAACAAATGTGTGTTTATTCTTGGTGATATAGCTGTACAAATCCTATAGTAAAAAATATGGTTTCTCTAATTGTGTCAATGTTTTGTCAAAAATGCTAATAACAAATTTACAAATCAACAAAATAGCCTTGGCAATGTAGTTGAACTATATTTGGAAGAAAAAGAAAATTATTATTTTTTGCCTTATTTTCAACAAAACAACAACCTTACTCTCGGGTTCCGTATAATAGGGGGGGCTGGAATAGTAGGGGGGGGGGGGGGTTGGAAA
>JAUKPT010001348.1:0-15580 GCA_032273505.1 Nanomia bijuga
CAAAATCAGACTCTTTGCCAATTTGCTCAAAAACGATTCTAACGATTTTCTTCATTATCGGCCTGAAGTTAGTACTAAATATGACCTTCGATTTGAGTGAAACCGATTTTTCAGGAAAAAAAATGCTATTTTGAGAAAATTGACCTCGAAAATTTATTTTTAGCTAAAATGACTGATTATTTTAGATTTTAAAAATCTGATCTCTGAACTAGCAAAGATCATCATATCAGTAATTTTTGGGTGCTGAAACTCTCTCGTCAATATTTTCGGGGGTCCACATCAGGTGGTCTTGTGTATTTATTGATCTATACTGCGAATTTGCTGCAGGTTTTTTGTATCTTCTTTTGAGTGTAGTAATCAAAATGAGACCCTTTTCTTTCTCGTTGATCGCTTCTGTTAATTGACCTTAGATTCACTATGTTCACTATGCTCAAGACGAAAAAATCTTTGATGGCCAATAAATATATTTAGTTGTTAGCTCCTTGGCTACACTACTATTTTTTTGTTTTTTTAGTTTTCTTGACCATAATTTTAATTTTTCAGGAGATGACTCAGCCACTGCCACCAGCACTTACTGATATAGAGACGCCAGGAAAGGGTACTAGTAAAATGTTTCGCTTTCCACAGGAAGAAACTTTACAGGTATAGATGTATTACATTTCATTTCAAATTGGCAAATTTTATTCTAAATAATTTCCTCAGTTTATTTGTATTACTTGCTACAATTTGTTTGTTTTAAAAATATTTTTTTCCAGTCATAAGGTATTTAGAATGAAAAAAAGTCCTATAAATCTCTTCTTTTTCTTCAGATTATGAAGGTGTTTGTTACGAAAATCAGAATAGGGTAATCGTTATGATGATTTACTAAATGATGAAAAATAGAGAATTGATGCGTGATAAGTTGTTTTTCAACTTGTCGTTTTCATTTTGTTTCTCTTTATAATCTATTAATAACTTGATATTTATTTTCATTATGACAGTGCTGCAAATTCCTTTTCATGGTTCGTTGCAGATTTTTAAGCTAGGTCACTAGATTTAATCTGTTTACCATTGTGTTAAGTAGAGATATTTTGCTTTATACTCTGTATCCATAACCTTTTAGCCTTTACCAGATAACGATCTTGATAGAAAACCTACTGAAAATGGTGGTGCTTCTCAAGATAAAGAAGACAGGTTTCTACTTTATCTTTTATATTTCCTCATCATATTTGATTTTTTTGGTAATTATGCTGGATTAACATGGAGTAAGAGAATTTGTCTGGCGAATTAGCTGCACGAAAAGAGCAATCTTTAGTCGAACACGGAATTGGAATATTTTCTTTACAGCAATAATTTTATATAAAAGATCTAGTGCAATGGTCACAGCAATCATTTTTATGAATTAAATCTCTTCCTTCTCATGCATGATTGCTACTGTGGAATGTATTCCTGGTCAGTTTGACTATTACTAAGCAGCTTTCAATGTTTTTTATACTAATACGATTAGGTCCCTATAATTGACCACACACATACTGTTCAGTGACAATTAAAAGTTAATACTATTCCTGGAATTCATCCTATGAGTGTGCCTAACCTTGAAACTTTTTGGATAACAGGTATAACTGTATTTCCACGGCTCTGTTATACCCAGGGTTTGAGCGTATTCATTTTTTCACATACTTAATGTCGTTCGACCGGTTATCAGGAAACCATCGAAATTGTTTTTTTCTTTCCTTTATCTAAATCATAGATAATAAAGTAAATGTATACAAATTTAATTGCTTTATCTATTGAGTGATAGAATGTTACTGAGAAGAAATCAAACATTTAAAGAAACTATTAATGTTTAGATTATTTAACATGCAATTTTATAGTTCAATTTGTGTTTTTAAACAAGGCTTGTAACTTAAAATGTGTAAAACTTCTATAGCTTGCTCAAAATGAACACATTTCATTATTTTGCAGCAAGTCGTCATTTTCCCTGATTTTTCTTACTTTGATTTATATTCATGGAAATCAGATACTGGAAGCTTTCACATCTCTATTCACTTATATTAGTTTTGTTTGCACTGTTATTAAATACTTTTCGTAACATTTATCAGCGGAATATTCTATCTCAAATTACAAATAGTACTTTATCTTTTTTAAAAATACCAGTCCTTTTTTGCCAATATGTTTACACATGTCTAGAATTTTAATGCGCATTATGCACATTGCTACTTACCACGGACTGCTAGAAGTCCGTGCTGCTAACACAATACTTGTCTGCGATTTCACAATTATTCTCAGATGTGATAGTGATGTAACACACGTAACGCTTTGATTATGTATACTTGGTATGTATAAATCAAAATTCATCTTTCACATTATTATCTCTAAGATTAATCAAGTTTTTCAATTGTGTTCGAGGAATGATTTCTGTTTAATTGATTTCAACTGTGCCATGTTGAATGACATAAGCTACTCGAATGCTTGACAAAACAAAGTTAAAATTAAGACGGAAATGAAGATTGTATTTCTTGATTAACTGTCACCAACTACTAAAACTTATATAAATAAAAGTATTTATAAATCGAATTTCAATTTCAATGTTTGAAGTATTTTTATATTCCATAATTGATATACAGAGCAACAAAAAAATAATGACGAACAAGGTAAATTTGAGATCAGGCTATTGTTTCCTCACTAATTTACTATCAGACGTTTGAATTATTTTAATTTCTTTTTCGCACTTAAGTAAATAACTCAAGTTCATATTTTTTTTTATCAAACCCTTTTTGAGGGTAACATTTTATCTACTCGAGTGTTAATCTTGCATCATTTACGACTATTCGTCACCAAGGGATGTCAGTTTAAATACAATTGTTTTAAGTAATAAGTTTTAAAAAACTGTTTGATTGACGCTCACAGTGTATTTAGTGATATTGATCTTGATAAAAAATATTGTGTCCTCAGAAATGATGAATTTTTTCCTTGAATGGGCATGGTAGTGATTCATACAGTACTGTAATTTCTTTGAGGTTTTTCTATACACTTCATATCCTAATCTTTATCCTGCAATATTTTTTATTTTGATATGTATTAATAGCCTTGATGATGGTTTCTAATTATCTGACTAATCTTGGCTATGCTTTTTGCGCAAAAATATACTGAATTAAAGCAATTAATAGTTATTCCCGGATTAGTTATGACACATTGATCAGTACTTTTGACTCATATGTTTTGACAGCATCAAAAGTTTCTGGATCATGTCTTAGCTTTGACGTTGATCAAAATACTTGTATCTTTAAATAATCAATGATTTATCTTATCATTAATACTGCCACATTGGGCTCATTATTTTTTTTTATTCTTCAGAACGCTCTTTTAAACGATTTTCAGTGTGGTGGAAATTTTTCAATGTGCCAATCATCGCATCCGATTTCACCCCGCCTCCGCCACTGATACATGAAGTAATAATTAGGTAATGATCTCATCAAAATTCGAAATTGATGATATGATAGATGTTGAAACAACTCCGTTTCAATATTGTTTTTTTACGATCTTGTACCTATACCAGGAAAGGTTGGCAAAAGAAGCTGTTGCATTGCAGATAGAATGAACTGGCTAGTCAGCTGTCAAAAGTCTTGATTTTCTAACTAGTCACGCAAAATTATGTCCACAAAATGCAAACATTTTCGCAGTTTAGCAGGATTGCATAAGTCTCTTCCATAGACAGTTTCTGACCTTAAAATACTTCAAATACTTCTCATGAGGATATCGATTACAATGCATATTTCAATTGCAGATATCATACATTAAAAGATGGCGTCACTTTGTGTCATGACATCTTGGACAAATATTGTTATAGTTGTTCTGTCCAGTCGTCCAGTTCAGTCTCTTGTATTTCTTAAATTTTTTGTTATAAGAAGCAAAATTTTCAATTAATTGTTTCCGTTTTGACGGAAACATCCAATGTAGCTATTTTGAGCAATTTCAGAGTGCAAATATTAAAATCCTGAACTGTTTTTTTTTTTATTATTATTTTGTTTCCCTCTCTTTCTTTGCATCCAGGACACAAGCCTTTTACTCAAATGACATGTCAATTGATTCTACATGACACTTAACTTATTCTGAAATGGAATCAGATATTGATACTGTAACCCACTTTTGTTTTGCTATTTCGAAGCTCTCCTTTTGAAATAGACGATGTGAAAGAAATTAATTTGGAACCTTCCTTGTCACCCCATCTGCTATGCTACGCTAGTAAAAAGAATTACTCTCCCTCACTAACGTCCATCCAACCCACTTTACAGAATTATATTATAACAGTATGAATATTAATGTATCCTTTCTTATCAGGGTGTACTTGACTACCTCGTGATTTATTTATACCCTGATATTATATAGAAGTGTAGATTGATAAAATAAAACTTGTCTTAAAAATGTCTAGTTAGATGAAAATGATTACTTGTGTTTTGGTATACAGCAAATAATTTTACATTTTTTTTATTTGCAATAAATAAGAATTCTTTTTATGAAGAGAAAATGCATTATAATAGCCTTACATATTGATCATCATTGAATAAAACTATTGAAGAAAAGGTAGATAGGCTGTAGATAGCACCTGCCTGTAATCCCATTACTAAAGTGTATTGAATTTTACGATAAGGAAGTTTAAAAGAATGTTTCATGCAAAGTGAACCATGTGAAATTTGTATGTAATTATTGTTTGAATGTATTATGTTATTATGTTTATAGAACTGATAAAATGAAATTGTGTGATCTAAACCAAAACAATATATGCTTTTCATTTCAAATTATTTTTATAGTAGAAATAATAATTTTCATCAAAGGCACAGTGCTTCTGACATTTTTTCTGTGTTTAAGATTATATTTATGGCAAGGAGTCATCATCCGTGACTAAAAAAAGATGTAATTGAAGTGCTAAAAGAAAAGGGTTATTTTTGGTTATGTTTAGTGAACGATTGTTGGAATTATGTTTTCTGTCACATAAGTAATTTATTTTTCTATTTTTAAACCTTCTTTGTCTTCTTCTTTTTGATTGAAATTATTTGTGTTTTTAAAAGAAAGTTTGTTTACCAATTAAAGTATTTGTTCAGTTGATAATATTTTTTGCTTGCAATCAAATTTATTCAAGAACTATTTTTGAGTTAATATAATTTTCTTCTTTCAGCATTTTTGGAATCAGTTTACATGCCTGAAATAGATAGCATTCAGGAGTGTGTGACTTCATGACTTTTTTTCAAGCGCATGCAGTGCTGCAGAAAGTGAAAACTATTACAGTGTTGCTATTTGGCAGCTGCAGAAATGAGAAATTCTTTCCAAGATGCCTTAGATGCAGCCCTGAGCAATTTATTTAATGCTGCATCACTTCTCGTCATTGTCGTTAGGTTTTGATGTGTTTGGGAAATGTGTATGATATTAGGATATATATTAAGATGGATTGTTACACATTTGCCTGATTGGAAATGCGAATTAGCCGAAATAAATCATGAGTATTGGAAGAATTTGTTTGCGCCGAACTTCTTTCTTTTCTATGTCACCATAATAAGCCAGTAAAAGAGTCGTGTTCAGATAATGAATTGGCCAATCTCATATTAACCGGAGATATAGTCAACACATGCATTCCACCTTGGCATAAATATTTGCTGTTATAGTGGCACTAAGTTACATGAGTATCTAAGCACTAGCCAGAACTAGTTTTAGGAGCGTCTAAACCCTTCTAAATATCTAAATACCTCTTATAAATATATTTACTCTTTTAAGAAGAGTGCTCCTTAGAAAACAGCATTCCAGTAAAGTTGCCGAGTTAAAAAGAAACGTATAAAGCATAATCAACACAATTCAAGATATTTTCCAAAGCAATCGTGTGATTTAATTATTTGTACTTCAACAGGAAAATACATATTAAAACTGTATCTTTCTTAATTCCGAGTTTTAAAGGACTTTATATCAGGGGGTGGTGCATTTCGTCTCCCCTATTCTGCATCTCAGGTTAAGCCGGGCGCTATTAAAGATAATTACAGTATATTTCATTCTGGAAATTGTTCTAAATTGACTAGTCACAGCCATTTATTCGAATTCGTTAAACTCAAGATTTTCGCCGTATTTTATAACACTATGATTTGGATTACTTTTTTTATTGATGATTTTTGGTTGAGTTTTGTGTACCATTCTTTGGAGTTTTTTTTACATTCCAGTCCAGATCTATAAATGAGTCTATCTTGATGCAGTGTAGTGCAAGTGTCATATAGACATTTTGTTATTTTCAGAATGATTTTAACCATAAAGCAGATATATTTCAGTATCGCTCAGTTTTCGACCCCAAGTACAAGTGTAGGAAATTTGACTCTAAACTTTTCGTTGTTTGTGGTGTGTGCACAGTCGCTTTGGTTTGTGCATATTATTATTAATATTATTGAATGTAACTGTTCAATTGGAATTAAGTGTTATGAGGTCTTGGAGATTCAATTTTTTTACTGTATTAACTGAGATATAAGTTATGTGGGATTTAAATACGCTTTACATTTTGGTCAGAATGTAAAAAAAAAGATTTTCTGTATCAATTTATTGAATTTACGATTTTTGGCAGATGTGACTGACTTTTCTATTAGGATGTTAATCCCATCCATACATGATATATTAAGCTTAACTAGTACCACTTTGTCAAAGAAATTCACTGTTATTGAGTTATGTTGTAGATCTATGTATGATATTTACTTTATTTACCCACATACTTCACAAGTTTGATATTGTTTTGTTAAGCCACACTGCTATGGTATTTCAAAGAAATGTCATGTAAAAATGTCGACTTATTTTGAACGATCTTCATCAGTCATGGAGATGATAGGATTAATATAAGATTTATTGTGTTAACGTGTAATTACTGATTGGATAAAACGTAAAGAATCTTTATCTTAACCCTCCTCTTTTCTTTTCATTAGTTTGCCTTGAAAATAATTTCTCTGTCAAAAGCGATTACTCTCCATCTCCAAATAAATGTTAGCCATAGTCTTGATGATCAGATGTGTGGTTTTAAAGTCCACCGCATCAAAGCTTGTGGTCAAGAAATCGATCAGTTTATTTTGTAACTTTCAATGCTTGTTGATGATTAATAGTTAGTGCTTTTCATGCAATGTTAAATATATGAAAAAAAGGATAGATTGATTGTAAGAGGAAAATCTCGATGCATTTCGAACTGATAACATCATACAATTATTTTTATTATGAAAGTATATTAACTAGAAAAAAACATTGGAATTTTTTAAATAGTTTTGACTTCTAGCATGATAAGATGTATTGTGTTTTTTTATTTGTAAGAGATTATTTGTAACTTCCAATCATTAGATGTCTGTGGTGTAAGTTTTAATGTTTTTATTGATTATTTTTATAAGTTTTTTATATAGCGTGTAATTCATCTCTTTTGATTTCCTGTTATACGATTTGCCGTAGTACTTACACGAGGAAGGTAATGAATAATATTATGATCATGTTAGTAAATAATAGTTTGACTGTTAAATACAACATAACGTACGTATGACATGGAGCTAATAATATGCAAACGGGGTTATTGCTAATCAAGATGATCTTCTCAATTTCTTAAATTTTTTTATTTGATCAGGTATCATGGGAATGAACAGACTATACTGTAATATATTAATTACTAAATCTTATACTGCTTAGTCTAAATCTACGCAAATTAATGTATTGATGTTGATATAGCTGAGGAGTTTATTTTCAAAAAATTGCGTAATATCAAAAATGTCCATTTTATGTTAAGTGAATTACAAAACAAAAGATCTAAGTAACAATATAATTGAATGTAAACTGTATATAAGATTTTTGTTGATAATTAAATGTATATTACGGTATTAGCTGCTTACAGCATTGATCGTATGAGCATCCGTAGATCAGTGAGGGTTGATAGCGTGCAATTTTTGATTGTATTAAGAATACTGACATGTACTAAATAGGGGGTAACAACTTCTAGAAAATGTGTGAATACTTGATCAGAGTTATTACAATGTTTTTTACTAGATGATCAGATTAAGATATGTTATAATTAAGGTCGCTTTTGTATCATAATGTATACAACACTGGCTTTAAAATCTTTAAAATTGATTTCACTAAAGATTAGTCAGATTTCAGGAGTCATTAATGTTCTGTCATATTAGTTATACTTATAAAAAAAATATTTGCTCTTAAATGAGTATATTCGTGAATACACTGAATACACCCCTTATCCGCCCCGGTTTTAGTATGATGTGACAATGCAAATTGTCTTACAGATTGAGCCCCTTGTCGAGAGTACCATTTTTTTTATATACTGCCCAACAATTCTTTAAACGATAGTAGTCCAGTCATATCAGTATCAATTTTTGACAGTGGCAAATGTTTTTGGTATTGTGACATTTATTTAAGTATTATGTCTCTAAATTAAATTTGGAACTGAATTTAGTCCATTGTTTCTATACATACATAGTCTTACTAGGGACTCATCTCGTGTTAATTTTTTGATTATCATTTTTTTTTATTTTAGTTTGATACAGGTTTATTTGAAATAATTGTTAGCATTCAAAATGGTTTTTGTTTGAAAGTATTCTGTGAGTGACTTGTTCTCATTGTTAACACTCTTAACTCCTCTGTAATTCCTTGATGATATCATTGGACAAAATCTGATCATTCTTCCAACTTTCAAGTTGATAAAATATCGTGTTTATTATTGTTAGGCATTTGGATGTTTTTAAATATTTTCATGTATTTTTCATGTATTTTTCAAATTTCATAGTACTTTCTCCATGTTTCTTTCTTCTTTCTATTTGGTTTTCTTCAATTTCCAACATGGATGAAAGTAAGTATAAATGATTAATTTGAGAGAAGGGTTTGATAACCGTCTTGATGTAGAAATAAATCCAGGGCCAACAATACAAGAGAAGTTCTAGTTTAATCCTCAATTTTTGTTCAACGAGAGTTATTTCGAAGGCATTATAAACTGCATATCATCAAACCTCAGAATTAATCAGTACATCATGTGTATTATTGCTTCTTTTGAAATATGAAAGTGGACTATTGACTTTGCATATATAATATGATAAAGGAGGGTGAGATGACAATTAACAACGAGATAAAATCTGGCGGTGATTGTTCACAATTGTAATATTCAAGTCAAAGATGTCTTGTTATTACTTTACAAGTAATTCTTATGTCTATCATTTCGTAGTGTTGTTTTAAAATGACATTTTGTTGATTTTATCATTTATTTTTATCACTTAAAGGAATCAGAACGTCATTTGATGTGTTTAAATTATAACTCATATAAACAAAGCTATAGTTACCTAGAAAAATTCTGATTTCTTTTTTGGTTATAATTTTGACCTTAAAAGTCAAATGTCATTACTATGACAATGGCATTACTATGACAAATAAATTATTAGACCACTTTGAATGTAGGTGCTTTTTTATCAACATTTTTGGTGTGAAAGTATCATATTTTGATTGCCTAATGCAGTGGCGGATCTGGCTCAATTTCTGAGTGTCTTCAAAATTGGTAGTACCCCAAGCTGAGTGCAATTTTGAAAACTGAAGCACTGGAGATG
This sequence comes from Nanomia bijuga, assembly GCA_032273505.1. Taxonomy (NCBI): domain Eukaryota; kingdom Metazoa; phylum Cnidaria; class Hydrozoa; order Siphonophorae; family Agalmatidae; genus Nanomia; species Nanomia bijuga. The sequence continues at coordinate 9,579 of JAUKPT010001348.1, forward strand.
CATGGAAACAAATACTTAATGACCTATTTTGTCCTCATCTTGACCCCAGTTTAACAATTAATAGAGCCAATTTAGTCTTGAATGATAAAAAAAACTAACCTAAAAATTGATCGAATAAAAAAAAATGAGTGTCTTCATGAAGACACTGAAGATACTCCAGATCCGCCACTGTAATGGTGTAAACCACTAACTGAAAAGGTAAAATACCTATTAATTTACAACTTTAAGCTCACAAGTAATTTGGTAATGTGTCCAACTAATAAAAATAAATATAATTAAAATTTTACATAAAGAAATGTTCTGGAATTCCGGATTTCCGGATGTGTGTATAGTTTGGTGTTATGTTTGTCTAATTGTTTGCAAAGTATCGAGAAATCAGGTACGCGGCATATGTCCACAAAAAATGGGATTGTTATTATAAATATATTATAATAATCGCATCGATTTAAATATTAAGAAAGTTCTAATTTCAAGAAAATTAAAATCCGAACGAGTGAAGATATATAAGTCGAAAAACACTCCTGACTATCCATAAAAACGACATTTCGATGTAGGTAAGTTTTTTTTGCTGGATAATTAATAAGAATTTGATAATTCTAATCAGAAGATAAGCTCACTATTGAAAATTTTCAATTTTCATGAAAAGTGTTTGGCACTAGGCTTAGCAAATAACTGACCTGCTTGATGCCCATCAAAACATTGTCATGTAATTTGTGAACAATTGATAAGCATTAAGAAAAAACAACAATAAATAGAAATAAGGTATTCAGGTCCAGGCGAGATTATGCTAGCAACGGCTAGCAACAACATATTAGCGATGTTTTGGAACAATCGCTTGTAGTTAGTTTGTTGAGAGAAAACGATAAATAGTTTCTGACATTTCGGGTCTGATAAGTTGGCCTTCTTTACGCTTATCTGCACTTTGATATCCTTAAGAGCACTGGCTAAGGACAATGAACAAAAAGTAGAAGCAACTCAACGGAACATAATTCCGAAAATTGTCTGTAATGGAAATATTGCTTCGGATGGGTAATAACGAATAGATGATGTTTTCATCAATCTTGAGACTGTTTTACCAGCCTTTTTAGTCGATCCTTGAGTTGTCGTCGGCTGCCAATATCTATTCATGGCATTTTCCAGACTTCGTTCAGTAGCTCCTTGAAAAAGTAACAAACAACGCGGATAAAATCTTTTATTGAAGGAGACATTCTTATTTCTTTTAAGCTATAATTTTTTTATTTTTTGGCTATCTTTTGGCTACTTTCTCTGAGCGCTGCCCGCCGCTCGGAAGAAATAAACCCGCCTGGGGCTTGCCATATTAAACGCACGAAAAATAATCACTTAAATAAAAATTAGCTTTGTTTAAAAATTCTACATTGATAAATGATGTACAGGTACTTGTACGTTAAAATGTGGGTGGTTTTTTAAATGCTCGTAGTTTTTTCTCCAGCCGCATCTGAAAGCTGTGATTGAGAATTTGAATTACCCTAATATTCGTTTCGATTCCTTCAGACATGATATCTGCACAAAAAAGGTCTAATTTAACAATTTACCTTAAAATGTAGGTTTAATCTTTTGACAATAACTCAAAGACAACTGTTCTATTTCCATCGGGATTTTGTGTGATAGGTTCTAAGATGATTTGAGTTAATTTCACACAATTAAGTTTTTATCAATACTTTCATATATTCAGATGTACTATAAAATGTAGGTGTTTTGTACTGAAGGTTGGCATTTTGATAGATTTCAAATTTCTGATTTGCCTTGTACTAATAATGAATCGCTGTAGTAAAGAAGTAATTGATTGAATAGCATCACGCATGAGAACAGTATAGCGACAATATGAGTGTAAATTCTTTTCACTTTAAGTGAACCCGAAAGTATTTTATACTTACCCAAAGAGTTCACCACATTTTTTCTCGATTGTTTTAATATGATTGCCCATCTAATATCAAAGTGTTCTGAAAGTTTCTGATCAAATATATACCTGGAAGGTACTTTCCGTGAAATGACCTGTTCGATATACAGGCTTATTATTAATAGAAGCAATGTTGATGCTCATAACCTGAACAGCGATATGCTTTGGAACGTGTTTTTCCAAGGATTTTCTTGATATTGCACATGGAAGTTCGCACCCATATGGACTAGAAACGTAAACGGTCGTTTTCCTGGGGAAAATCTGGTTCCTGAGATTTTGGGAGAAATAGGTCCAAAAATGTAGAAATAGGTTAAAAAATCAGACATTTTCAGATTTTTTCTCAAAATCGGCTCCAAGGATTTTCTTGACATTCTGGATATGATTAGAGGGCAATAGTGCGCTCATATTAGCGAAACCTGCATATCCTGGAAAAATCTGGTTCCTTTGATTTGGGCCGGTTCCTGAGATATGTGCCTGAAAAGACCGAAAAATTGAGTACTTTCGAAGTCTCATATCTCGGGAATGAAAAGAGCTATCGAAAATCTGATTCGATTTTTGGAATTCTTGGTCTTTTCTCAAAAAAATGTTACCTGCATATTTTGCATTTCTCGACCCCTTTACCCTGAGAATCTGGCACAAACATCAGGGCCGAAAAAAGTGCCAAAACAGGTTTTTCAATTTTCTCGAATTCTGGAGGTCGGATAAACTTCATATTACACATTCTGTTAGAAGACCCTAAGGGTTTACTCTATTGAAAGTTTCTCGTTAATTGCATTTCTGTTCCGAATTTATGACCTTTTTCAGAAATCATCAGTCTCATTTCGAAGGTGTAAAACAATTAAGGATTAGTTCGGTCCAAACTTAATGTTAACCAGTTTCAACAAGGTTCCAGCAAAAAAATTCATAGAAAAGGACTGTTTAGTAGACAAAGCTTTAGATGAAAGTAAGACTTTCGCCAACTCAACAGGAAATATAACTTTTGAATTAAGAAAGGGCGCTCTTTATTGTAACTCTAAATGTGTTGTTTACAAATTGCAATCTCGGACTTGTGGTCTTCAATACATAGGAAGTACGAGAACGAAGGTTCGAGAACGTTTTAACAATTATAAGGCCCAATTCAGGAAGTATTAAAAAAGAAAAAAAAATTCTCAGGCTAACCTTTTTGAACATTTTTGCTCAGATGACCATAAGGAAATGGGAGATTGGTCGTTCCAATTGATTGACCAATCAGGCTCACTTGAAAGATTAAGAGAAAGAGAATCATGTTGGCAACAGATTATACTGTTTTATCCCACATGGCTAAAACTCCTTTTAATTGTCGACCATCTTTTAAGCGTTAACTTTTATTAGGTTTGCTAATTATCTTGAGTTCTGTCTGTCCATTGTTTCATCAAAACTTCAGTCAATCATAAATTATTTAAGGCCTACTCCATAAAATTTTTTGTATTATGATTGTTATTATTAGTCGTAAGTTCGCAGTCGCAGGTCCCAATGAGTTACGCGCTTGTTTGGTTTAAAAATGAAGCCCTCGTACCGAAGAATATATGGTTTCTATAACTAAAGGTAAGGTCCCATTCAAAAAACCATAACTAATAATAGGAACTATTTAATTTTGCTAAATATATTCCTAATCTTCAGTAGCTGAAATACAAAAATGAAATATCGGTTAAAAATGTTTGTACCATCAAATACGCAAATAAAGAAAGACCTTATTAATATATAGCATGACAACTAAATTCTAAAAATATATATATGCATATTTTGACCCATGTATCATCTTAATTTCAAGAAATCCGTTTGTAATGTGGGAAATAAGGTCTGTGAGCCCTGTTGGAAAGACCAAAAACTATTCAAAAGGCCATATTTTTCTATAACCTGACATTAAATAAATCAAATTTGCATAACATGAAGGTATGAATAGATAGAGGTTGGGAGCAGGATTAGAAAACTACAAATATACGGATCCAATAAGGATATTTAGAGAAATCACTAAGGTGTAGAAAACCTCACTTAAGATGTGACTAGACTAGCCGAGTAAAGGCTTATAGGGAATTACCTGTGCTGCCTATAAGTAGGATAGTCTAAAATCTTAAATTATCTATCCAATGTAGCCTAGAATTAAGATAATTGCACAGAGAATCAAATTAACTTTTACAACCAGGTATGATATAACTAAAACAAATAACTTATCTCTGCTTTCTTAGGATCAGTTTTATGAAAAATTCGTCTTAAGTTTTTTTGATAAAATGTCATCATTCAATTAGTTCCGGGTCAATAACTGCTATAGATTGAATAAAATGTTTTAGATTATACAGTTAAAAGACTTGGTTTGATTCCACGCTTAAAATAACCCTTTTTCCATTTAAATCCGAAGGCTCCAGAGACAAAAATTCAATCACCTACATTTTAAGGTAAGCCTACATTTGAAGGTACAAGTACCTATGGATGGAGCCAATTTTAAAAATAGATTATTAATGGCTATTATTTTCTTATTTGGACGTCATAATAAATAAAATGTAACTGAAACAGGTGCATCTGAATGTGTGAAATTCTGGCTTATTTTGGAATAATTTGTCCCTGGAATCAGCATACGTCATCAAATATTTGTATCATATCTTGTGGTCAATGTTTTGTATAGTGAGAGTTGACACATCCAGAAAAACAATTTCTTTCGAACTAAAAGGATGTGCAATAAAGAAATGTCATAAGGGATTATTAAAGGATTTCTGGTATGCATACGTTGTTTTTTTTCACTGTCAAATAAATTTGATAGAACATTTTCTAGAAATATGATTAAAAGATCATAGAGATAACTCACAATTTCATCCTGAATAGTAGTAAAAATGGAAATCAAATTATACTCTGTCAAACAAGTTTAGAAAAAATATATTTAGTAAGTGGAGAACAAGACAATTTTTTAATAAACATTCATTTTTTGTTCTATCAGTTCATATGACATAATACTGCATGATTACATGGACTAGTCAATATGTGTGTGCATGAATAAATGAATGACTTGAACGTAAAATTTTGAAATGAATGGGATGTAGTTAGCAGTTTATATTTTAAATGTAGTCTGTATGTGTTATAATAAATATCTGTCCCTTTTTAATTAGCTTCTATTCATTGGTGTAATTAAAGGGCTGTGATAGATTAGATTTATCTATAACACAATTTAAATACATCTTCTGCATATGACGATAGTGTGATGCAGGTTTAATAATTGACTTAATTACTGGGAAACATTAGACCTAAGACGTTACTTTCACCGACTAGTAATGTTATATAAAATAATGAATAACTTAACTCCTGGGTATCTAAAAGAACCAATCCCAGATATGAATCGTTTTTTTCATCGTCTGCCGTCTAACATCCCTATCATGTCCTGTGACATCGAAAAACTCCTTCTATCTTAACAGTAAGAATTATGGAATGATATTGATTCTAATATAAGAAAAGTGTCAACTCTTTCCCTTATTAAAAAAAACGAGTTTTAAACTTGATTCGACCACCAAAAATAGACATTTGGTCTTTCCGATCGCTAAAAATTAAAAAGAATTTTTCAAATTAGAGTAGGCTTGAGTCAACTAAAACTTCACAAACTAAAGCATAATTTTAAAGACACGCCTCACAATACTTGCTCATGTGGAACAAGTAGTCAGACCACGCATCATTTCTTTTTGGAATGTCCTAATTTTAACCTGATACGAACAGATCTTTATAGAGAAAATGAATTTATTCTTTTGGAGGAGAACCTTTTATCTGTTTTAAGTGTTTGTGTATTATTGGGTATTGATAATTGGTTAAACCAACGTTTTTACATTATTTCTGAGAATGGATTCAGGTCCGAAATATCATCGCATATTAAAAACCTGTACTGTAAATTAAAATTCTAAAATATATATAAAATGCAAGACACGGAAATATTTGTTTATCTTTCTATCATTGACGTCCATCTAGTGTCCAGAATAAATGTATTTCCTATACCTAATTAAGGCCAATTAAATCGTATGTTAAGAAAATACTTTTTTAAGAAAAAAGGATTCGGCAATTAAAAGTAGTGGGCAAAAGATATTTGAATAGA